>JAFMPE010153930.1:0-20390 GCA_024759925.1 Ficus religiosa
CATTAACAAGTGAACGAAGCTGAAGATTGAAGAGAGAAAGAGAGAAACTTTGGAGCTACTTACAGGGGAAAACGGCGCTCAGGGTTTAGTGAGGATGAAGGAGGACGAGGAGGAGAGAAGAGACAGATGGGCTTTTGGATAAGAGGAGAGGAGATAGTTTTTAGGTTTTATTTCGGATGACCAAATACCTACTCCAAGCTGACCTCCGGTGCTAATATTTATAGAACTTACAATTTTGGTCTGGATTAATTATATTTTTTATGAGATATTTAAATTATTTGAGTTAAAAAATTTAAAAATTTAAAATATATTTATTGAAATTATGAAAGTTGTTTTGTTAAAAAAAAATCTATAGAATATAAAAAATATCACCTTATTTATAACCTTTTAAAATTTAAATTATAAAATTATATAAATAATAAAATTAAAATAAAAAAATTAGATTATAAAAATGAGATTTGGATTGAAAATTCAAACACATGACACTTCCTCCCAATGCTTGTAATAAATAATACAAATATTTTTCATAATTTCAAATAATTTTGTAAGAATCTTGAACCTTCTGGACTCGGGATAAATCTCGGCCGTCCATTTCCATTGGAGCCTTTCCTTTCTCGTCCTTTTCTTCTGGTGTGGAACTCTCTAGAATTTTGAAAGGCGTCGAGAACATGAGATATTAGTTTGGGGTTAATTACATAACTCATCCCTCCTAGTTTTATTTTTTCAAAAACAAACGAACACTTTTTTATATTTTATAAAAGGTCCCTCTATTTTTTCAAACTATAAACGTCGGAGTTAAAATTTATTTCAATTCCATCTCTCACGTATTTTTTGAATAAAAGAAATTAAACAAAATAACATTATTGTCTTTAAATAATTTATATAATTATTTTTTACATTTAAAAAATCAAAAATATATTTTTTTTTAATTTTGCAAATATTTTTCAAAAATAAATTTGAGCTAATTAAGGATATATTTGTCTTCTCATTTCTTTTCTATTTTCTTAAACAAATTGAGTGAGGAACGAGATTAAAACAAGCTTTTCAACGTGAAAAATAATTCAAGAGAGGAGTTGTGACGACCCAATCTCTCAGGCCGTCACGTAAAACTTAGTTACTTGGTTTTTTATTTTATTTAAATCATTACTAGTTCATTTATAAGTCTTCAAAATTTCAGGAATTTTTTTTTTTTTTGAAAACTTTTTTTACGGAAGTATTGATTCTTTAAAAATCATAATATAAGAATTAGTTTTAAACAAAACATACTAACAAAACATTTCAGACTTGGTCATATCGGTATCTAATTAAGTCTTTCATATCTAAGTATTAAAATATACTAATATCAAAACAACATTTAACAAATCCTCAAAAATATGTGCGAAATATAAGAATGTGGGTGGCATCCATAGAACCCATCATACTTTCACCCATCACGCATCCGCACCGTCAGTCAATCAATGCTTAATATGTCATAGGCAACTTGCCTAAATTATCTACAGTGAGAAATAAAGAGGTGAGATAAATTCAATAAGCATAAAACATACAATCTCACAAATGCAAATAATTGAAAATGCATGTCAGATTATGTAATTATCTATTTATTCATTCAACATCTTATGCGCATTTGTGTTTATATCGGGTTGCACGCGACCTTAAATGGGAAAGATGGGGGAGCGACCCAATCCGTCTGCACCCAAGGTCATAACTTTAACTTTATTCATCATTATTTTCTTCCATTTGGCCGGAGGAGAATGTCCTCTCATTCGATCGGAGATTGGTACGACACATCATTAGTTTCACTTTTTTAAATATTAAGTCATATGATGAGCATGCAAGAATGGCATGTTCAATAAAAGCATGTATGTAAACATATTATCATAACATACTTTAGTAAAGCGTATAAATAAACACGTCATCACAATATACTTTCCTAAAATGTGTAAATAAATACGTCATCATAGCATCATATCATATCATCAAAAATAAATATCGAGTTCACATCGTGCATATTATATAAACAATCACACTGTAGGTGGGATCTATACTTACAGAAAATCACATAACTATATATCCGCGTAAATTGTTTCTAGCTTTTCCCTCAAGTCGATACGGTGTCCTAATTTTAAATTGACATCCGACAGTTAGATTAAGGTTTTGAATCGTTACATGTGTTATTTTAATTAATAATTAATTTCAATTTAATTATTAATTTGTCTCTTAGTTTTTTTTTTACCTTAAAAGAATAACATCCATAATTATTAATTAAATGATTATCATAATTTAATTTCTTAATTAAAATTAATTAATTTTAATTTTTAAATTTATTAATTATTAATCCATCAGTGAGTTAATTATTTAATACTTAATTCTTTATCCATTATTTCACTTAATTCCATTTTATTCATATTTGGGTCCATTAGGTGATCATGGATAACCATAGTTTTCCAACATTATATTGGACCAACTGTGTGGGTTGTGGGCTTATTAGGTCTATTGCGACCTATTTATTTATACTTGGCTTAAACTATTTCCAAATAGTATTTTGGCATTATTATTGTTTTGGACCCATTAAGGCCCATTATACTTTGTTGTATTTATCAAGTTTTAGTCAACAATTACATGACATCTCAGCAAGCCTAGTGGCAGGTTCACTTCTCGACACCGAGCTATCGGGTACTAATTTACTAATTTGTCTCTATTTTGGTGATTCAAGCATTTTTAAGCTTAAACTTATTAAATCTTTTGACCTTAGCTTTTAGTAATCTCTCTTGCAGTTTTATAGGTCCACAAAACCTGTACGTACAGCCCAAAACGTTCTTCCCATCAAATTACCATTTAATCCCTTACTTTGGTAAAATTACAATTTTGCCACTAGACATATCCCTTTTTAATCTAGACTTATTGGATGGCCTTAAAAAATTTATCCTAGAGCCTTAGAATAATGTTTATAGTGCCCCTAAGCTCTCAAAATGGCTTTTGTAATTTATTATATTTCTAAACATAATCAAATAAAAAGTATTACATTTAAACCCCCTTCATGTCTTTTAAGGTCGTATATTTGACTATAACATAAATCATATTATTTCTTGTATTTATTTAGCTTAATATATTGTTTTAAGGGTGACAAAGATGCTTTCTAATTATAATCTAAGCATATTTTATAATTTGACTTGTTATTAGTTTTTTTTTTTTTTTGCATTTTAGTCCTTATTTAGCTCCAATTAGTTCCCAACACCCCTTGGGTTCATGTTTTTTATTCTTAATATTCTTATAAAGTGTTCTCACAGGATCATGACATTTTAACAGGTTTTTTTTATTTACATTTTTTATCCTAAATTTTTCTATAATTAGGTTTTGACCCCAAATATAGCGTTTTGGTCATTTCTTATCCATTTATCACCAAAATTTGACACAAGGTCTATTTTAAGTCTCTAATCAAGACTGCAAAGTTTTGGATTCAAATAAAGTCTCTAAGCTGGTGAAATTACGATTTTACTCTTTGAGGGCAAAATCATCATTTATTACACTTTTATTTCTAGCCAAACTTGAGCTCTTCTTATTGTTTATGTCAAAAGTAATATTCTGTCCTTCTACATGAGTATGAAAATCCTATTGAAAATTCCATTTCCTAATTTATTAACATTTATGCCATAAATATTATTTTTGGTACTTTATGGTCGTTAATTCTTATTCTAATGCTTCTATTAAATAGAGGGCATAACATATCAACATGCCATAATCTCCTATTCTCATACATTAATACTCACTTCATGTCATATAACCATAAAAATCACATAAATATACTTTTTATCATATTTCATACACAAATCATGTTTTCTAGTCATTTTAAATCATGGCAAGCACATATATTATCTCACTAGGTGGCAAAACAACATTTTAACCATTTACCATGCTAAGATTTTCATATTTGTAAGAACACATTTTGAAAGAAAAGTTATCAAGAACTTGGTAAACCACTAGTTTACAAGTCATTTACCTCTTAGAAAAGTAGTGGATTCTTAGCTCCTCTTAAAGGCTTTGAACCACTCTTAGATCCTTGAGGTAGGGGGCTAGAATGGAGATAAAACATCACTTTAAAAAAACATTTTTAAAACATCATTTTTCTTTCTAGGAAACAAGTGGAAAAATATAGGTTTTTACCTTGAAAAACACTTTGAATAGCTGTTCCTCCTTGTTAAAAAATGATCTTGGAAGTGGATAGAAGGAGATGGAGAATATTTTTTTAGCTTCCCTTAGCTACAAATTTCGTCCACAATGAAGGGAGGAAGAGAGGAAACTTTTCTTTGCTTGTATGGTGTTTTTTTTTTTTTGGTGGTTTTTGGTTTACCTTAAATCCATTTTATAACCAAGACTTATTGTGGGTTAAAAATTGAAATTTTTTTTGGATTTTAATCTCCCCAAAAACGTGCTTAGCGGATGATAAGTTGGGAGGTTATTTTGGTGGTTTTTCATGTATTTTTAAGTGGTTTTAATGAATAGTAATTCAAGTAGTCCATCATCTTACATTGTAATTATTCATTCTTATCTTTCCATTTTTGTTTTGCTTATTTAGAGGTTGGATTTTGAATTTTCAAAAAACCCCCCTTTTGTGCAGTCTATTTTCTGAAAAAAAAAAAAAAAAAATTGGATTGATGCCAGTTGGCAGCAGACAGGTAGCTCACTGTCTGCCTGCTTTGCGGCCCACTAAGCAAGGGGAGGGATGCACAGTTTAGTAGGATGCACGGCCCACTAAGCCCACTGCCTTGCGCAGTGGGTAATTACCCACTGGGTGGGAGGTGCACGAGCACGCCCCTGAACCTTTTTTTTTTTTTTTTTTTTGAGATTATAGTAAGATTGCTAAATTTAATTTAGTAGGTAAATCTTGGCATGACATGAAATTCACTTCTTTAATTCACAAAATTATGATTATTCATTCATTATAAATATAATGAATTTTTACACATAATATTTTCAAAAAAATCCCAATTAAAATAGAGAATGAGAGTAACATTATATTTATATTTTTTCGTCATCAATTTCAAAATGTTATTAATGGTGAAATTTATTATTTAATTCTCTATTTAGAAGAAGAATTAATATTGTAACTTTTGAAGTTGTCACAGGAGGTGTAAATACAAAAGTATTGCAATTTTTTTCAAAAAGGGAAGACTAATGCTTTTTTAATGGATTTTAAAATTGTGTGTTGGAAAAAAAAAAAAGTTATGTGGTAAGAATACAAAAATTTTATCTATTTTCAACTTAATTCACCTTTTTAACTCAAAATTTAAAAAAAAAAAACAATTTATTTAGCCAATATAAATTAGTTATGAAGAAATTTAAGAAAATAAAGATGGAAAAATTTTCATGGTTGCTGACACATTTGTTTATCTTATATCCATTTCATATTTTACCATAATTAAAATTTGTCTCCATCAAAGATTATTGGAAGGGTTGTACAGGATAAAATCTATAACTCGTTTGAATTAAGGGTCAATGACTGATTTGATTGTTAATTATTAATGTGATTCATCGTTCAGTATTGATATATTGCTTTTGCACATGAACGAGAAAGGTAAAGAAGAGAAAATAAACTAAAGAGATAAATTTTTATAAAGGTTCACTTTTTATGTCTGGGTTACTTATTTTCTAGGATTTTCATGATTTCACTAAACTTAAGAGAAATATTACAATAATGCTTAAGAGTGAGAAAGACAAGCCGAAGAATTTGGAATATAGAGAGAAAGTAGGGAGAATAATATGGCTTTAGATCTTGAGTACGTAAAATTCATCCTTGAAGGTGTAGAATATCCCAGTAATTCGTGGTGATGATCCCTATTTATAGGGGCCTTACTACCATAAGTTTTTCAATTCTGATAGGATTCGACATTCATATCTTAAAATACTTTTCATATCTTGACCTTGGGGCAACTTTTTTTTTTTTTTTTTTTTTAATGTAATTCATATCCACCAAATCAGTAAGGTTTGAATTCAAATAAAATAAATCTCTGAAATCTCATAATCAAAAATTTTCAAAGATATTCAGTCGACGTTGATATAGTCGATTCATCAAGTAATCAATAGTAGTCAATCTGAACTTTGAAATGTCTTCTGGCTAGTTTTGTCCTCCAGTCGTCGTGGAATAGGTGCCAATTGACTCGAGATCCAATATCCATTGACCATGGAAGTTGTAATCCTTCTCTAATCAATGATAATAGTGAAGTCGTTTGTGAACTGATTTCTAGTATTCGGGATGATTTTAGTTGACACATATATAATTAAAGATGAGGTACAAAATCTAACGTCAATAGGTCAATAGCAAAAAAGGAGTTAATGGGACTATCAGAGAGTAAAGAGAGAAAGAGAAGAGAGTGATTGTTCAAAATCCTAAATAACTCATGTAAGATTCCAACACTTGATGGTGTTACCTATTGGACTGAGATTGCAACGTATTTTCCTATTTATGCTTTGTTTGGTAATGAAATTTAACTCCAACTAAATTGTACTTTTTCATCTTAATTTTTGTTTTTTTCTCAACAATCAACAAAATTTATAACTACTTTTTAAAAAGTGAACTCAATTCAAACTTAAAAATTTCATCTCAACTCAAACTCAACTCTTTCATCAAATGGACCTTAATTTCCATGATTTCATTAATGTGGATTAGGCTGAATGATTTTAATTTTGAATTTGGGTTGGGATATGGTTAGGCTCTCATGGATTTCTACATTCTTACTGGTACTGTTGGGCCTTGTTTTTTTGGTTGATCTTAAGGATAGCCCTCAAAGTGCACGCATTAAGATTATTGTCTCATCGTACCATTTGCATTCATAAAATTGATAAATATCCTCAATTAATCAATATTTCTTGATATTAATCAAATAAATTGGGAGTATTCATCAATATTAGAATTGCAAATACAACCACTCCGTTTGATCTCCTACTAATCCATATGGTAATACACCAAATATCACTAGATCAACATGCATGAACCACTAATGTTCTCCGACCGCAGATGTTAGTTTTCAATCACCGAAGAAAATCCTGATAGATTTATGTACAATACAAAATAATTGACCGTCTCTGACTGCGGTTGCTGAAGAGTGATTTGGTAGATTACTAACATATTATTTTTTATGTTTTAATTGGATTATGTGGTATATTCTGTCGGATTATTTGGTATGTTCTATCGGCTTACTTTGTATATTCTACTAGGCAGTTTTTTATATTCCACTAGATTAATTTCTGTAATCAATTATATTATTTTTAATTAGAAAAAAATAGGGAGAAGGTGGGAAATATATCAAAAACCTCTTGTAATAAAAATAAATAGCATAAAATTTTGTTGGTGATGGTTAATAGCATATTCATAATAAATAATGTATTTACAAATCATCATTCGAGACAAAAGTTTCTTAAAAATGTTATTGTAAATAAAATGTTTATGGAAAATATTATTTTTATGGTAAATAATTTATTTATAATAAAAATTATCTTAAAAATTCTCATAAATAAACAATTTACCACTAATATACTATTTACCTCAAATATTTTTAAAAATATGTTATTTACTCTATGTATTTTTTTTAAAATGACATATTTACTTAATTTCTTAAAAAAAAAAAATGATCATCTTAGATGTTAGTCGCTGAAGAGTATTCTAACATAGTACTTTCGATGATCTAGTAGAATATTAGAGTAATCTGATAAAATAATGAACGTAATCCACCATATTTATTATCACAATCCCTTTTAAAAATAAGAGCACGAAAATAATTACCGCAATTATAATTATTATTATTATTATTATTTTTTTGGAACTTGGGAAAGGAGGATTCGAACTCTATACTTTTTGATAGAGTTAGGTATGGTATTATCACTGAGCCTATAACCACAAAACAATTATGTTCTAAAAATAAAAAACAAAAATGATGATATCAACATTCTATCATTCCAAAAACAACATATAGAACCAGATTAACTAAAGTAACCTGCATAAAATATAAAACAAGAATCAACAATTAAATCTCCAATGGTACACAAACAAGATCCAGAGGAAAAAAAGAGTACTCTTACGTAGTAATATCTAATGTGCAATGACAAACCACAGAGTCTATTATATTGATTGCTCTCACCAAATTCTTGGATGCCTCATTTAGAGGGAGGGAGGGAGGCGTTGAAGATCACAGACTCCGCTGGACATTGTTGTGATCGGATTGCGAGGCCACGAGATCATCGATGCCGTGCCATCGCAGTTTGCGACTGCCATAGTAGAGAAAGAGGGCGAGAGGAGAGATAGTGATATAAGGGAGAAGAGAAGAAAGAGAGGAGAGACAGGGAGTTGAAGGCTAGAGTAGTTCATTATTGCATGGAATGCAATGTGTGTGTTTGGTTACACAACTTTGGAGTGCACGCATTTGAATGTTCCACTATTTCACAACTTTTTAACTTAAATAAAAATTTCTAATTTTTTTACTTTCAAATCTTTATCACATTCATTTTGTTACCTTTTTATTATTCAAATATTACCTTAAAAAAAAAAAAAACTATTCAAACACACATTTCATTTGAATATACAATTCATTAAATTCTACAGTTGAATGCATACATCTAAGTTGAATGAACATTCAAATGCAATAATTCATCTATACGACTTCTTATTACTTGGATATGGATGGGAATATAAAATTCGAAATTAGAAATATTTAAAAGAAAAAAAAAATCTTTACTCTGTAAAATGAATATTAATCAACAAACAATTAAATGCCATATTTGGTACACGTCATACTTGGTGTTAATTTGGGATCAAGTATAGATTATACCAAATTCAACACATAAAATAGCAGTGGAGAGTTATTTTCTAATTCAAATGCCAAAAAAATTGACTTTAGTATGTTAATTTGACAATGCATAAGAGATGCTCCAAGAGAAACATTATCCGACACAATATATGTTTCATTTCATTCTAATTTTCTGATGTTGGCCTTTTTGCAGGAATTATCTATGCAATCATTCTATGGATAATATGTTTTTTTTTTTTTTAATAATTAATGATAACAAGAATCAATAAGTGTAATCAAACATCCTAATTAGATTGACACGACATCCCTTTTAGACCCTCATCACTTGCTCATTTCATGAATTAGTAAAAGAAATAAAAAGAAGTGTAACAAGGAAACAAGATTGAGAGATGAATGTGCACATGAAAAGGTGCCAAAAAGAACATAATCAAGAGTTGCACATGTAGAAAAAGCATAGAGAAACAAATAAACCAAGGTCTTTTTCAAAGAATCAAGTCAAAACTCTTGTCTAGAAGAAAGACATCATATACGTACACCCTGTTAAAGCCAAAACTCGAAGGGAAAAAGACCAGAGGGGGATAATTTTGTTCCAGGATGTTTTGTACTAATTTTCTGTACTAAGTTAATATAAAGTTTGTGTGGGTAGAAGAAGGGGAAATATGTACGAAATAGAGAAGAAAAATACTACATGACGATATAAACTAGCAGTAAAGAACGTTAGTATGCATAACGAGTAAATGGATACATGCATACACACACACACACATTATATCTACAACTACTAGCGGTCTGAATTATGATAATTTAATTCAGATACTAATACAGTCATACACACACACACACAAACACAAACGCACAATTGCAAGCTAGTAATGCTTCAACACAGATATATACACAAACACAAACACACAATTGCAAGCTAGTAATGCTTCAACACAGATATATACACAAACACAAACACACAATTGCAAGCTAGTAATGCTTCATGATCAACTTTTGCGATGGTTGAGTAGTTGAGTCAACAGGTCATACTGGTTGGCGCTTGATGAAGATGAAGAAGAAGAAGTGCTTTGTGAGTACTTATCCTCTGAAGCCAACAAATGGTTATGTATTCCCTTGTACACCACTTTTATATTGGTTTTTCTAGGCTCGTCTGAGGCTAACCACTCCACTCTCTTCTTGGCCGTGCAGTTGCTCTTTTGGCACTTGAAATAACTTCTGAATCATCACATATATTCATTATCGCAGACATATATACATGAGACACATATATTCATATATATATATATATATAGCCTCCCATAATTATGACATTTTATGGACTGTATATATGTGTGTATGTATAAATACCTGAACCGTCCGATGTTTTTGATGAATTTCTGACCATATTTTTTCCATTCATATCCATCTTCTGGTAACACCAACTTATTATAGGTATATCTTTCTGATGATTCTACTGGGTCCATGTCTTCATATCCCTCTTCACCCTCACTCTCAGATAATTCCCTATATATACACGTTTATATATATAGGGTATTGCTAATGTCCTACTCGAAGGACATCCTTCACCTAAGTCATGTTATATTTCCTCTATGTAAATGTTATTCTCTTAAAGATTTGTGTTATGACGTGGTTTAGAAAGATAAGAATATAGACATTTACTTTAAATAATAAATGAAATAAATTTTAAAAAATAACATTTATAGCCCTCAATAGTAAATTGATTTATTAATTGGTGTGTTTTTTTAAATTGAAATTGCTTAGATCAATTGTTATAGTAGGGTCTATGTCCAAGGTTTTGAATGATTTATTAACTTATCTTTCGTCTTTTGAAACCTACAGACTTATCTATTAACTTTTGAAATCGGTAGCTGTGGGTAGATATTGTGAATACTCTTGTTAATTAACAAATCAATTTACTATTGAGAGCTATAACTGTAATTTTTAAAATTTATTTCATTTATTTTTTAAAATAAATGTCTCTACTTCTGTTTTTCTAGACAACATCAGAACATAATTCTTTAAGAGAATAACATTAAGGTAGAAGAAATATAGCATGACGTGGGTGAAAGACGTCATTCGTGTAGGACATTAGCAAGGGCCTATATATATAAATAGCACAATAAAAATAAATGTGATATTGATAATCTCAAGAAAAAGAAGAAAAGAACAGAAAAGGAACTAATATTCAAAATGGCATAAGCTGGATTGAATAGAATAGGAATGATATAATTCTGAATAAGCCGGTTTGAGGGATTTTTGTGGTTCTTTCTTGTCTAAAAAAAAAGGAAAAAAAAAAAAATAAGAGACTGGCTGTAATTCCTTTCCAAACATTAGAAGAGAAATAGTTAAAGAAACTAACCAAAAGAAGAAAGCAAAAAAATTTTGGACATTATTTACAAATCCCCAGATGTAGAAGCTGACTACAATTTTTATAAGATGACACACTTGTATAATAGCATACAAATATTTTAGCTCTCTCTCTCTCTCTCTCTCTGGGTCTATATATATGTATGTATGTATAAGATCTAACAGATCTAACGAGAAAAAGCTAGTATCCGATGAAGATGCAACAAGATGATCATATGAAATTGTACAAAGTAGATCTGGATGTATTATATATACATGAACAAGAACAAAAAATGAAGTTTGATTAAATTGAGAAAACACGATCAAATATACAGATAATTAATTCAGTTTGTATCAATAGAAAATTTATCACCTAAAAATATTATTTTCTTGATAATAGACATGTAATCTGAGTGTCTACCTCATTAAATATAAATATAGATATATAACAACATATATACATATATATATATACACATGTATGATCTATACATAAACCTAGAAGTTTTGATGGGAAGACATTGTAAGAGTAAAGTTAAATGGAATATTGTTGTGTGTGTGTGTATATATATTTATATATACAGCAAGAAAAAATAATATTGGTTTTCCTTTTTAAGTGTTTTTCTCATTTTTTTTCTTTGAACTTTCTAAGAAGAAGAGTAAAATATAGAAGACAATGACATGAGCTGATAAGGAAAATTAACGGAAAAAAACATGAAGAAAATTACATACATGGTAGTTTCCTCGTTAGGGCAAGCTTCATTCATGGATGCTATTTTTGTGTTCTTTCCACACAAAAGGGTCAGAAACTTTAAAACAATTTCCCGTTTGGAAAAACTCGCTAGCATGGAGATGAGAGACCAATCGGGGAGAGAAAGAAGAAAAAGCGGGTTTTCATCTGTTTCCTTCCTATTTTAATACAATATTTAATGTCATTGTCGAGTTAGCTAAACTTTTTTCCATGGAAAAATATTGAAAGTTTGTATGACGATAATTATAAGATATATTTCTTTTGTTGACATCATTTTTTACCGTGAAACACCTATCATAATGACTTTTGACCTTAATTGCACGATTTCAATTTCATACAAATCGTTAAACTTGATGTGTATCCCGTGGCTACAATCAATGACTTAGCAAATTTAAAGGTGCCCTCTTTGATTTCCTTTCTTTCTTTCTTTCTTTTTTTTTTTTTTTTTTTCCCCTCTTAGTTTGCCTCATTTTTTCTTACCATGGGTTCCCATGACTGACTATTAGCTACTTAGGTCAATTTTTGTTTTTTTTCTTAACTATCAGTGGAGGAACCAAACCAGCTCATTTGTAATACGTGACAGAATATCATTGGATATTTTGAGAGACCTTGTTTGTAATATATATGTAAATATATATACAGTGTTTTTTTTTTTTTTTTTGGGTAGAATACATATACATTGTTACGTAATGGTTGACAGCACGCGCAAAATTGGTGTTTATATTAAAACTTTTTTTTTTTTTTTTTTAAATAACTTTGGTAAATTAGAGAGCAATTTTATGGAGAACAACCAAAAAGTGTAAAAGGAAAATGTTGACAGTGGTGAAAGTGAAAGGTGATAAAGACACGAACTGTTGACTAACATGGGACAAGTGTAAGGTCCTGATGTGAGCAGTTAAAAAAAAATTAAAAAAAAAAAAATTAAGGTGGCCGGTGTTCCAGCTAACAAAGCACGACAAGACTTGGGGACGTCACTCGTAATTGCTGTGGACGTTTATTGTCATACTTTGTTAATTTTTGAGTAGCACATTTGAACTGAATTATTTAAATTGTCATTTAAATATCAATTTAGATGTTAATATTTTGAATATAATATTTCAACAGAAATATTTAACTGTCCATTTCATGAACCATTTCTCTCCATTTGAATATTCAATTTCAATGACACAAAAAAGTGAATACTAAAATTAGAGAAAAATGACAAAAAAAAAAAAATTGACAACAATGTTTCCAAAAGTGATTCCAAAGGGTCTTTAAAATCATTAATCCAAATAATTATTTATCGCATATATCAGTTTTTGATAAATTATCGCATACACCAGTTATTTGTTCTGTGTTTCTCCTCACAAATATGCCAAAATTGGCCTTGTCAATTTTCTCCATGAGTTGGAAAATTACTTTGATCCCTTATCTGATCATTCTAGCCCCTGCTTGGGGTGAGTGTTTCTTCCTTCTTTGTACCATTGCTTTTAATTCCTTTCGTTTTTTTTTTAATTTTTTTTTATAAAAAATTTGGCAGCATTTTCCTAGAAAGGGAGGAAAATTATTTAGATGATCTATATATATATATATATTGTTGACGTTGAAAATTTGCAAAACAAATTCTATGTAGTTATGGTCTAGCATAAGCAAACACACGTTCAAAATCAGCTCTTGTTTGAGGACTCCTTTGGAAACATAGTTTCCAAAAGTTTTTTTTTTTTTTTTGTCTTTTTCTTCTAATTTTACTATTTACTTTTCCAAATATTTTTTAAAAAATTCAAATTTTAAAAATTCATAACTTTATCATTTTAAGTTGAAATAAGATGGGTTTTTTTTTTTCCCAATTACATAGAATTTCGAGAAAAACAAAACAAGATACATATTGCTAATTTTTTTTCTGAATACATTTTAAGTTTTTACACTTTATAATTAAATAGTTTATTTTCACCAAATGCACATTATTAAAACTTAAATTATATCCAATCTCTAAAATACCGTCTTCAGATGTGTTCCTAAACAAAGCTTAAAAATAACGTGTAGAAAGTAAAGAACACAAAAGAGTTAAAGATGCTCGCCTTAAAAAAAAATGATCATCTCCCTGCCGGCGAGTTATAGATATTGACACTTTTTAATGAAATAGTCACATGTCAAGAATTAATTGGATAAAAGAGGCGATAAATTCAAAAATTTTCTCATGAATTATTACGTGTTTCTCTTTATACAATCACCCTATACTATTGAATAGTGGTAGGAATTTCCCGTGCGGGATTCCCGCTAAAATAATAATAATAATAATTGGACAGCATTGGACTCATGTACAGTCAATTTTTGGAGGTGCTCATTTGCTTTAAACGAAAAATAAATACACTTGGTTTTTTTTTTTTTTTTGGGGCTAGATTAATAATTTTCCCACTGAAGTTCTTCCCGACCATCACAATTTTATTCCCCAAAATTTTATTTCTTCTGCATTTTCTATAAGATTATATGCAAGAATGTCATAAATTTGAAACATCCTTACATCTATGTCCACCATAATATTAAAATTAATAATTTTACCATTTTGTAATACTAAAATTATCGATTTTAATATTAGAGTGGGTAAAATTATAAAGAGATATTTAAAACATGACTCTCCATCTTATTTTCTCTTTTCTTTATATTATTAATTTTTTGAAGGAGCATTTTCTTTGTTCTATATATTTTTCTTTTCCAAAAAACGTCACGTGATGTTAACTGGATCGACACGTAAGTAGTCATGTGACACTAATGTGACTGTCACATGACATCCGTTAGAGGCAGGATGAAAAATACATTTGTGTTTTTAAATAAGGGTATGAGAATAGATGAGAAATTTATTATTATTATTATTTTTATGCGTGAGTGTAAATTCTTTCTAGAGGTAAATTCTTCTAACAAGCAAATATAGACTTTAAAAACAGGAATGTGCTTTTCATCTTGGATAGGCGCTGATAGTTTTGTCTTCGTAAATTTCTATGCGTTTCACCGGAAAGGAGTTTGTTATTGGGTGATTTCAGGAGGTGTCACTCACAAGGTCCATTGTTTCGATATGAGTGAAGAGTTATTTCATGTCGTGCCATTTCCCGACGATGCCATGTTGGATTTTGGATCGTGGCCGATGCTCAGGGTGTGTAACGTCTCTGTTGCCTTTAGTATCATGATGTCCCCCAAGGAGAAACTATCGATCTGTGATATCTGTTGATATTTGGTTGATGGGTGACTACGTTGATGTTCTTAAAGGTGCTCGTCCCGGGACCATGCATCTCGTCGTAGGACCTCTATCACGCGTTGGCTACACTTCATTATTTGCTCTTTGGACAAGAGATGAGTTCCCCATGGTCGCTGATGATGGAAGATTTGTCTCGTTTAATTTTCGTACCAAAGAGCTTCGGAGTGTTGTCATTCATGAGAAAAATCGAGTAACCGGTTCGGTTGGATGGATTGTTCGTATGTAAAGAGTTCGGTTTCCGTCCGAGGGACAGAAAGCTCTGGCTGACAGAGTTCAAGAGCAACGAAGAAATCTAGGTATTGGAACTTTTAGAATTGTTTCACTTTTGTCTTTGGTCAATGTCCTCTATGTTATGGATTAAAGGGATAATTGTTAAAAGATATATTTTCCAGTTTGCTACGTATTGTTAAATTGCCTTTTAGTTGCTTGGAACGTTTCCTTCGACTTGCTAATTCCATCCAAAAAAAAAAAAAAAAAAAACCTCGTCCATTCGAGCTCCAAAGCTGAAAACTAATAAAATTTCGAATCGAATTAAAAGGAAAAGAGAGTCTCATAGTTTTGGGGTAACCTAAGCGCGTTTTAAAGAAGTTCATATTTATTATTACAAACTGAAATCCAAATAAAAAAGGACCTGTCCTTATTTATCAGTGCTAAAGCAAAGTAGCCAACTGAAGACAGACTTGACACAAAATAAAGTCAAATCACTAAAGAGACTACAAGATGAGGAATAATAATTCAAAGCCTAGATGATCCAATCTTGGGGTGATGCACAACAATGTTGTTATAGGCATCAAGTGTGAGGAAATCATCAAGTGTTGGTGCTGTGCATTGCCTTGTGAACATCTTCCCCGCCTCCTTGTACATTCCCTTCTTGAACTTCTCCTTCCCGACCTCTCTCTCAATCCTCGCCATCTCTTCCTCCACGACTCGAAAGAACAGCTCTCTACTCACCCTCACACCGAGCCCATCTCCGTCCAGCTCAACCCCGTACCTCAGCCACTGCCAGTTCTGAACCCTGCTTATCTCAGCCGTCGCGGCGTCTTCCATGAGGTTGTAGAGGGGAACCGATCCCGACCCTGTTAGCCATGCGGCCAGGTACTGGATTCCCACCCTAGTGTTCAGCCTCAGGCCTTCCATGGTTCGCACGCCTTGTGGCCTTTGCAGGAGGTCTTCCTCGGTGAGGTTTGCGGTGTCTTCTCGCTTCACGGTTTGGATCTGGTTGGGAGAGTTGCTCATGTTGGTGTTGAACACTTCCAAGCAGGCTGGAATGAGTCCGGGGTGGGCTGCCCATGTCCCGTCGTGTCCCGCTCTCACTTCTCTTAGCTTGTCCTTCTTCACTAGATCAAGTGCAGCCTCATTTGCAGCCGGGTCATCTTTGATTGGAATCTGAGCTGCCTGTTCAGTTCAACGAATTTTAGTTTGATGCTCCTATATGCATTTTAGTTTCACCCTCTATAATTATTGATACAAGTACATATACATATACGTATATGCGCGAGGGCGGGGTTGCGTGTGGTTGTGTGCGTGATATTTGACTTAAAGACAGTTAATAAATTAGACTTAAGTAACTCAAACTTCTTAGTATACATACACTGGTTGCAGGTATAGCGAAGCGAAAATTTTAGTGGAGATTTCGAATTTTGCACCCTCAATTTAAATTTAAAAAAAGAATATGCATACACATATACATATACAATTATAATATAGAATGATCTAGAATTGTGATTGCATGAAGTGCCAATAACGCAAAACATTGTGTGTTTCATAATAGTACTCAAAACATAGAGGAGAGACATACCATGCCGCCCATGGCGTGCACACCGCGCCTATGGCAAGTCCAAATGAGGCGGTCGGAGTAACTCTTCATGAAGTGTTGAGTCATGCCGACGAGAACCCTGTCGGGCAATAGGCGGTTGGGGTGAGCCTGGAAGGTCTTGACATAACTGAAAATGTAGTCCCACCTCCCACAGTTCAAGCCAACAGAGTGATCCCTCAGCTCATAGAGTATCTCATCCATTTGAAACACAGCAGGAAGTGTTTCAATCAGAACCGTTGCCCTGATGCTTCCCCTCTCTATCCCCGCCATCTTCTCCGCCTTCTCAAAAATACAATTCCATATTTTCGCTTCCCTGCCAACAATGTCACAAACATCAATTTTGACTCTCGGGACTTATTTTGCAAGTAACGAATATCGGAGAGTTCTAATCACCGCGAATGCTCCATCTTGGGGAGGTAGAAAAAGGGTCCGAACCCGGCGCCTTGGGTGCGGCAGAAGGCTTCATAGTTGTGGAAGAAGTAAAGGCCAAAGTCCATAAGGCAGCCAGTGAGAGGCTCACCATCAACAAGAATATGAGCCTCGGGCAAATGCCAGCCTCTGGGGCGCACAAAGAGCTTGGCAGTCTGGTCATTGAGCTTGTAAACTCTGTTTCTGGCCTTGTCTTGGAAGCTTATAGACCCATTAACAGCATCTCTCAGATTAACTTGGCCTCTCATTAGATTTTCCCAGCTTGGTGAGAGTGCATCCTCAAAATCAGCCTGTCAAATTAACCATTTTCTCTTTTAATTCAATGCTAAAAGTTAAAAATCAAGATTCTGAGTAATATATTATACGACAATTAACAAAAATATGTCTATGGAACCAATTGCCGGGCTTGAGAAATAGTTAAAGCTATACCTAATCGAAAAAGGATATTGGATCTCCCGTCTCAGTTTATCTCAGTTAAGAGAAGTCATGGAACAGTCCTGTACACATGACCCGCTAACCCGCTACAGGAAAAAAATTGCAATAGCTAATATGAATTCATATTTTCTCTGATTTTTAGTATTTCAAATATTGTCTAACCAAATACGTTATCCCATGCGTTTAATGGACTCGAAAGTTAAGGCACGAAAAAATTAGTTGAAAGGCATTTCAAAAAAAAAAATTTTTTTTTTTTAAAACACACCATTTTATATATTAAAATTGATTAGGGGATTTAATTGTTATTACGTATCATTTGTAAAATTAGCCAAATATCAGCCTCTCGTATCAATTCTTATTTGAATAAATAAACCAAAAAAAAAAAAATTTAATCTTCAAAAATGATGGTTAATGAATGATTAAATTAGTAAAATTTATCGATTAATATTGATCAATCACTTATAAACTAGTGAATTGACTAATTGATCAATTTCTTTTAATTATTAATTTTACACAATTTTAGTCATTTATTTAAAAAAAATCTTAAAAAAGATTATTTACCCACAAATTCCGAATTAAAATGAAATATTGCTCAAAAAGATATAATTATCATCAACTAAATTCATTACCATGAAAACTTTAGCTCCGGAGTTGAGCGCATTAATAACCATCTTCCTCTCAACGGGGCCAGTGATCTCCACCTTCCGGTCAGCCACGGCAGGCGGCACCGCGGCGCAGACCCAGTGGCCTTCCCGGATGTAGCGGGTGGCAGGATCGAACCCCGGCAGAGCACCCTCATTGTACCTCTTCTTGGCCTCCATCCTGCACTCCAGAGCATACCTAATCCTGCTCCTGAACTCCCTCTGCAGCTCCGCCACAAACTGCACCGCCTCCTTCGTCAGTATCTTCGCGAACTCGCCGTCGTACCGCCCCCGAATCTCCACCCCTTCCGGCACGTCGTAGCCCACAACATTCTGCTTCCACCCCGGCGTATATGTTCCTAAACCCACTGTGATCATTTTTCTTTGGACTAGTATATGAGGAAAATAACTTTTTATTATATAGTATACATTGTGTATGAGGATGTTAATGCATTTATAGAAGGTGGTGGGTTTTAGCTAGCATTATTATTGTTATTATTATTTATCATTATATATATATATTTTTCTGCAAAATTGGATTAGATAGGTACTTGAAGCGTTATCGTTATGGGCTAAAGGTAGCAGGCGGTTCATGGCTGTTGTGCGTAAGGGTTATCAAGTGTGACGTTACACTATGATATATATATATATATATATATATATTTATTTGTACACACACACAAACTTGTATTTGAAACCTATAAGAAGGGATATTGAATATTAATAGAAGGATGGGATAAGATGAATGGGCTTCTTGATGTTTGTGCCATCTGCCTCGGGAGTTGCAGAGCTTACTTAGGGATATCGTGGATGCCTGGCACTATTGAGACGTGGCATTTATACGTAGTGGTGATTTCATTCAATCGGTTTTTTTTTTTTGGTGGAAAATTGATGGAGAATATGATCACTCTTACTATTGCGCTTCGAAGGAAACGGTTATTCTCTGGCTACCATCACTCATTTTACATTTTAAATTTTAAATTTTAAATTTTTGTGAGAAAAAATATTATAATTTTCAATACTAAAAAAAAAAAAATCTAAAAATGATGATCTAAATACATTATTAAAAACTTTAGGTATATGATTTTATTTTAAACGGTCATATTTTTAATCCTATCACAGTGATTTGTATGCATTATTAAAAATTCTAGGTACATATGATTTTAGTTTAAACAGTCAGATTTTTAGTCTTACGGTAACTGTTGTAGGAACGAAGCACACAAATTCAGAAATGGAAAGAAAATCAATCCTTAACGTCGTCTAATATTGCTAGGAAGAGATCTTAGAAGATGGATTTGATATAATCAGATCATCTCTAATTATTTATCTAAGTCATACCACATTTGTTACAATATATATATATTGTATTCAATAAGTAATATTGTTTCCAATATCTTTATGTCGTCCATAGAACTTTTGATATTTAGATAAATAAAAATATATAATAATTACGTGAAAAAGTTAAAAGTAACAAATTATGTTTTAAAACTATAAAAGTGAACTTTTGATTTTTAGATAAATATTATAATAATTATATGAAAAAGTTAAAGTAACAAAAAATAACATTATCTTTTTTTATTCTCTAATATGAAATGTAGTATCTATTTTTTATCATTATTAATATGTTTTAGAACTTGTAAAAGTAAATTTTTAGTATTTAAATAAATAAAAAATGAAAGTTTTGTAATAATTACATAAAACAATTAAAGTAATAAATAACAAAAATCAAATGTTAAATTTAGTATTGGTTGTGATAAATTTACCACAAGAGTAGTCTATCACAAATTTGATATCAAAAGATGATATTTTATTTGAGAGCTCTTTTCTATTTAAATTTCAAAATATATAATTGACACAACAATCTTGATTTTGGAAGGTGGTAGAGAATAAGAGAGATGTCCCATTTGCTGATTTCTTAAGAATTGTGAAGTCAGAAATCCCA
>JAFMPE010154041.1:0-17807 GCA_024759925.1 Ficus religiosa
GTTTTTGTTTTTTTGTTTTTTTGTTTTTTTGTATTTTTTTAACAACTTGGGTCCTCAAACTTTTGAACTCTTGGTACTTGGGTCCACAAAACAAGAACTTCAATTCTGGGTCCTTTTTTTTTGTTTGTTTTTTTTTTTTTTTTAAAGTACACTGTAAAGTTCTTACCATGTCTTCCAGAGGTGGAACCCACTTGCCATTAACCCACTCTCTGTGAAGTCTGAGCTCTGAATTCTCAAAATCCAATTGCCTCTTCAAAAATCGCAAGTAAACCGAGAATTTGGAAGAACCTCCCATGGTTTGAGCAATCACTCCCTCTCTCCACCCGCCACTGTAGAATGCGTCGACCTCGTCCCCGAGCTCGAAGCCGTCGACTGATCTCTCTCGCGGCGGCGCTGGCCTCAGAACCGCCGTGTCCACTTCCTCCTTCAAAGCCTTGCGCTTTTTCTTCCCAATCTTACTCTTTGCCTTAACCGTTTTGTACACCACCGTGAAGATGGTAGCGCCGGAACCGGAGGCGGAGCCCTTTCCGACGATCGTCGCCGGGAAAAGTGCGCCGCGGGTGCTGACCTCGACCTTGGCTCCGACGTCAAAGGACGCGTCTGCCATGGCTGGGGTTTTGAGGAAGGTGAAAAATGGTGAATTTCTAGGGTTTTTGTTGAAGATGAACTTGTAAAATTCACAGAGAGTCTTGAAAGGAGAGAGAGAGAAACGGGAAACTCAATAGACGAGAGAGAGAGAGAGAGAATTGTTAAGAATTAATTGTAGTCTATTTAAATTTGGATTAAGTTTAATTATTAGGATAAATCTCGGAAGCAGACGCAAAGAAGGTTTAAGTGTGAGTTTGGTAAAACGGTTTGAGTTAAAATTTTTAAGTTTGAGTTGGTTGAGTTTTTAACAATTAATTATAAATTTTATTGGCTTTTCAGAAAAAAATAAAAATTGATATGAAAAAATACAGTTTAATTGGAGTTAAACTTATGAACTAGACGTAGGCTAAGATATTTTCATCTTTAATTTTCTAATTTGATAATTTGTGATATAGACTTCCAGATAAATCTTGATTTAAATCGACATCTATTATTTGACCCTTTTTTTTTAATTCTTTTTAATCTTGGAGACTTTCATTTGTAATAGATTATAAACTCAACTAGTTTCTAAGAAATAATCCCATTGTTTTCATGAAGTTCGAATAAAGACCAAATATTTGAGCGATCAAACCATTATAATAACACAAAAAGTAAGGAAGTAATGTTAATTTCTTGATTCTCATTTCAAGTTAACCTTTCATATTTGAATTTATATATAGATTTATGTTTAGTTTTAGAATATATTTAAAAGTAAATTATGTATATCTTATTATTAATTTAGATATCTATAAATAAATCTATATAATCAAGTTGATTAAATAAGGAAATCATGTGTTGTTTGCAACTGTAATAATATAAAACTCTAGCACCCCAACACCCCCCCCACCCCCAACACCCCCCCCCCCCCCCCCCCCCCCACTTTTTTTTTTAATTCGGTTACTTTTCACAAGAATCGTTTGATTACGTGTGTGTTGTTAGGACTTCTAGAAGAAGAACAAAATGTCGTTTCTTAGTTAAATTATGAAACGACGGCAATTTTTTTAATTCTAAGCGACATGTCGTTTAGTTTTTTGCTGCCAGTTAATTTTCTTTTTATTGGCTTAAATGCCATCAAGGGAAAATTTTTATCTCGAACAATAAAGTATAGTTGGTTAGAGTTGAAATAGACGCGAAAAGTTGTTCATTCAAGCAAACGACGCTTCCTCATAAAACGACAGTAGACTTTAGACGTAAACAACAACAAAATCTTGGATACGACGACCTGCAGTTTTTAATAATTAGACAGTTAGAAACACAATTTAACGAAGGCACCGAAAATTTTCATTGGATAAGTTGAATGAGTTAACTATATTGAAATTCCTTATGTCAAACAATACATATATATCCTTTTCTTACATAACTATAAAAAAACTTCTCCTTGAAAAACAGAGGACATTCAAATGTTTTTGTCAAACAATACATGAATATCTTTTTCTAACATAACTACGAAAAACTTCTCGTTCAAATAACAGAGGACATTCAAATGATAAAAAGTATTTGCAAACACTAAGAAACGAACTCGTTCATTTTTTCGGACGGTTCAAAAGTTTTTTTAGTACAAAATTACAAATCGGATGTCGTTTTTAGTTGAACGACAGCGGAATATTTAAACAGAGTAAACGACATGTCACACCATGATTAAATGACAACATCCTCAAACGACAAAGACTTTGCTTTTTTCATGGAGACGACATAAAACTTTCATAAGGGATAATTTCTGCGCGGAGCCATAGGCGTTTGGAGCGAGAAGGCCCCAATAGGAATGACCAAAGTGAGAGATGTGGACCTTGTCTGCCTCACCACCATTCTCTCCAAACCATGTCCTCTCCAAAAATGGCCACTTCCATAGCCAAAACAAGAATCTTCAGCTGAAGTTTTGTTCAAACCCCTCAAGCTTTTTGTCGTTTTGCAATGGAAGAATCAGAATCAGATTCCAACAACACCACAGTCCCGTTTTCTGTCCAAAACCCAAACTTTCTGTCAAGTGTTCCCTCTAGCCCAAGTTTCGCAAGCTTTGATCTCATTTCAGCTGAATTCACCTGATTAATATGCAAGACAAAATCATGTATTTATTTTATTTTTAGGAAGGGCTATCAAATTTAGTTGTTCTTCTAAAGAACACAACCAAATAGCAGAGCCGGCTTAATGTAATTGAACTCTTTTTGGCAGCTGAGAGAAACAAAAAGCAATAATGAACAAAATTCTATATTTTTACTTTTTACACGTTATGTTTGTATCTGGTTTATAAGTTTCTAACTACAAAGTCACCCACTAATAAGCAAGCCAAGTGGGTATCTGGAAAAGTTAATTCTTACTCTCTTGCACAACATTTTCTCACTAAACAAACACAAAAAAGCCAAAATTGGACTTAAAGCAGGGAACAAAAGACCTCACCTTCCATTCGTTCCATAATCCCTTGCTCTGCTACACCCACCGACCCAAAAAAATAAACAAATAATTAAATAAAATTAATCAGCAAAAAAAAAAAAAAAAAGGAAACCCAAGAAACAAAAAGAAAGGATTGAAGCAAACCTCCAAGTCTTGTCCATTGTTTTGGGGAGAGTCATCTGCTGGAGCTCCTTCATAGAGGGAACAGGGGTAGCGGCTGTCCTCGCTTATGGTTTGTTCAATGGAGTTACTTATACCAGTTTTTTTTGTCATGGCATTCCTTGGTTACGAGAAAAGTACTGGCAAAAATCCTGCTGCCAACCTACAGGCGCTTTTAGGAGTAAGAAACATGCTTTGATTTTAATTGTTCTTCTCTCATGCGTTAAACGCTTTCTAATGAATTCGATTTATTTTAGAGTATCCAATTTTTACAATTATCATAATCTATAGAAGAAACTAAATGAAATGAAAAAAGCGTTTTAACTCTAGTGACAATAAGCGTGATATCAACAACCAAGTTGCTAATTGGGAAGCTCGTGGTGGTCCTATGATAATTTATTCTTCGTGGATGGTTTGTCTTGGTTTTTGAATAACCCCATTTTTATGCCCCCACATCACCACATGGGAGGGACATGGGGGCATAAAAAGGGAAAGAGGGAGATGGGGGTTCTCTCGTTTTTGTCATAGTAGGCCCCTAACTAGATGCCTGCATGACGGGCTATTCGCTCAATGGTAGAGCACCCACCTGATAATTGCATTGTTGTGCCTTGACCTTATGACACTGTGCAGGCGTCAGCCCTCATACATGGTCTTACGACTTTGCAGAAACCTGTGTTTTTGGTAAACAGTTGCCCAGGCTTGGTCACTGCGACCCCTTTGTGAGGAGGCACCCTTCTCCCGAAGTTACAAGACTATTTTGCCGAGTTCCTTAGAGAGAGTTGTCTCGCACCCCCAAATATTCTCTACCTACTCACCTATGTCGGTTTCGGGTACAAGTACCCTTTAGAATTCCATACGATCTCATAGATACACATAGAATTATGTGGAAAGCCGTATTTGATGAAAGTTGTATGTACGGCTTGGAGGGAGATCTTTCATATTTTTTGAGATCCACCCTACTGGAGTAAGGCACATTAGCATGGCATACTTGTCCTATTCGAACCGCCAAAAAATAATAGAAATAGATTTCATCTATCATGTGACAATTCTAATGTACTACTTGTGTGGTGATGAGCATTTTTCTTCTAGAATATATAGAAGTTGTCTCATCTAACGCACTTGTTAGTGAGATTGCAGATTGTGATCGTGATGTGGACGGGAAACAACATCACAAGGCTGTTCCGGGTAGCCGGTGCAGCTGCATTGGCACCCTTGATTGACAAGGGACTAAAGAAGATACAAAGATACTTCAACTTTCCAAACCTAGTGTATGCGTTTGCTCTCTTCTTCTTTATGGTAGCAGCATCATGTCTTGCAGTCGTTGGCTTGATAACTCTATCAAGATGGGGGAAATGAAATTGTACAGAAAATGCATAGACCTTGTGTTTGAACAACCGTGCCTTATCATATAGAGATTAACCCAAGTTGGGTGTTTTGAGATTATGCAAGTTTTGAACTCAATATATATATATATATATATATATATACATGTTCATGGAAGACTAGACTAAAACGTCATGAAATTATTCAACTTTTGAACTTCAAGCACAATGGTTGACGATAATCATGAATTACATGGGAAACAAATAGAACTCAAGCAGCAAAAAAAGACTTGTAATTCTCGCTATAAATAAGGGGGAAAAAACGTCACGTCAAAACAACCATATCAGGTACACCCTTTGTTGGGGTATCTGATTTTCTCAAGAAGTCAGAGGGAAAAAAAATACCTCAGCAAACTAAAAATAAGAAAACAAAATTTCTTTAGTGATTCAACATTTTGGCTGTAAACATCTCTCTTCCACTTCAAGACTTTCCTGTTGTAACTGATTCTTAACTATCTTATCCCTTCACTGCCTTTCACCACAACACGGTCAACTACAAGGGGAACTTCTATCACCTCCAGTTACATCGGCACAAACCAAAGTCTAGGTTATTTGAATTGCAGTGGAATCCTTGACAACTATATTATTATCTAGCATGGAAAAGGAGCAGTAGTCAGGGTCATTGGGTTTTATAACAATCCGGTCTAGTTCGCCCATTTTTCTCTTCCCTCGTTGCTGTTTCTCAGATCTGCCATTTTCATCGCCTACAGACTCATCAATGAGAACCATCTCCCTGTGGTTAAAATGGCATGCCAACCCATCTTCACCAACATGGCCATCCATGGAGTTACCTTTAGTTTCCATTGGAGTTGTTTTGATATCCTCCCTCGAATTTGAAATTGTCGATTCAACGCCTCCAACAATGTAATCTAGAACCCCAATAGGTTGTTTACCTGATTCAACTGCCATAGTCTCCTTACCTCGAGCCTCATCAGCACGAATTCCTTCTTCCAAATTCAAATGGGAGGATGATCCATCTGTACCATCATGAATGCTGCTTTTACCCCCAGCAGTTTGATCCGCCTGCAATTGAAATGTCGATTCCTCTCTACCTTGATTGTTATCTGGAACACCAATAGCTTGTTTACTTGATTCAACCACTATAGTTTTCTCGCCTTGAACCTCATCAGCACAAATTCCTTTTTCCAAAATCAAACAGGAACTTATTCCATCTCTACCTTCATGCTCATCGGGGACTATATCAGATCCACAAATGCCTGCTGCTATAGCATTCCCTTCGTTCTGCCTTCGTTTCTTTTTATGTGTCCCAGATTCACCATAAATGCTGCTTTTATCACCAACCGTTCGATCCATCTGCAATTGAAGAGTCAATTCGTCTCCCACTTGATTGTTATCCAGAACACCAACAGCTTCTTTCCTTGATTCATCTGCTGCTATGGTTTCCTCACCTCGAGTCCCATCAGCACAAATTCCTTTTTCCAAATTCATATGGCAAGATAATCCATCAGCATGGCCGTTGGGGACTATATTACCTTTGTTCCATTTTCGTTCCCTTTCATGCTTCTCAGATCCACCATCAACGCTGATTTTATCACTGAATGTCTGTTCTAACTTCGATTGGCCAGTCGGTTCATCTCCTTGGATGTTACCTGTAACAGCAGCTTGTTTATCAGACTGGCCATTCCTATAACCCTTATCATTGCCAGTGTCACGTGCAGATGCTTTTCCTTGTAAATTTGAAATCAAAGCCGCTCCATTTGCACTCACAGAGCGATTGGAGAGTTCCTTGCCAGTGTTCCGTTTTCGCTTCTTACCTTGAAGAGCTTGTTTATCAGACTGGCCATTACCATAACCCTTGTCATCACCAGCGTCATGTGCAGATGCTTTTTCTTGTAAATCCAAAATCAAAGCCATTCCATTTCCACCCACAGAGTGATCAGAGAGTTCCCTACCAGTGTTCCGCTTTCGCTTCTTACCTTTAAGAGGATGTTTATCAGACTGGCCAGTACTATAACCCTTGTAATCACCAGCATCATGTGCAGATGCTTTTCCTTGTAAATTCGAAATCAAAGCCATTCCATTTGCACCCACAGAAAGATCAGAGAGCTCCCTACCGGTGTTCTGTTTTCGCTTCTCACCCTTAAGAGCATGTTTATCAGACTGGCCAGAGCAATCAGAGAGTTCAATATCATTCTGTTTACTTTTCCGTTTTTGCTGCTTACCTTTAAGATGTTTATCAAAACCACCTTTAGTGCAACTCTTATCACCAGAACTACCACCTACAGATGCATAAATGGTTTTGTAATAGTCATAGCAAAACACTCTGTGTGCTTTTGCACCTTCACCACGTTCCACAGATCCCATGCTCTTTTGCTGCATTTCAAGGCACCATGTCAACACGAGTTGACGAGCTGATTTTGCAAGACGGCTGCCAAAAATAGACTTGTGGACGGGCCTGGAAAAGTTGTATCAAGTTTAGCAGAGTATGAAAAACAGACACGTGTGAGAGGCCTCATCAATTTGTTAAGTACACCAAGAGGTGATAATGATGGACCAAGCCCTTAATCTTTTGCCTACTAAAATATCGAACAAAGTCAGAAAAACCAACACATCCCCAAATCTCAATAATTTGATTGATCAGGAGCATTTAATAATATAAGCAGATTTTTTTTTTAATGGATGATGTAAATAAATATAAATAACGGACTATGCTCTGTATATTTGCGATTTTGCATAAACTAACAACAGCTTATATCTTGTCCAATGCCTAAATAACATGCTACATAGAAAGAGAATGATAGGAAACTCACATTTTAGAATGTAACCGTCCGACAACAGCTGTATGCTCATGCCACAAAAACAGTTTAGGTTTAACGTTTTTCTTGCGGATACACTGAAAGGGAGAGACAAGGCAAGAAACATAAGCCAAAAATAAAATAGAAAAAGACAGACGGTAACTTATTAAGGGAGCAACCACAAACAACTAAGTTGAATCAGTAAAAACAGCAATAAACATATTATGAATCTCCAAAAGATAACATCAACCAGAAGTTCAATTGAAACTTATTCCCAAAGCAAAACACATGCAAAAATATAAAAAGATGTTAAAGAGCACTTGTTATACTCAACATTAACCCGGAATGATGTCATAGAGAAAGCAAGATGTCCAGCACAACAAGACAAAAACAAATGATTAAGGGGGGAAAAACATACCACATAGGGTAAATATTGTCCAATTTCATACGATTGTTGATGGAGTCTTGCAAATGGAAGTTATTTTTGAACTTACAAATGAAAGTTACTTCCACCAAGTTAACTGGTTTAGAAAGAAAATATATCTTTAATATTTCATTGTCCAGTTTTCTTTTCCTAGTTTCGGAATAAAAACCATGTGTATTTTACATTCAGGGATATAGGCAAATATCAGTAGTCCCTTTGTCAGATTTTAGACAATGTTGTCAAGTCCAGTGCAGAACCATATATCACGTTGAAGTTACAGAATATCCACTGCTTATACACGCGCGCGCGCGCGCGCGCACACACACACACACACACTGAAAATAATATATTGTACCTTTTTAGGCCAAGCAACTTCCTCTGGTGGCCTTGGAATGTGTTCATGGAATGGAGGACAATCATAGAACACGGACCTGGAGAAACAGAGACAAGGGTTCAATACTTATGAGAGACAGATAGTAATTGAAATCTGTCTATAATTGACATGAAATTAACATACAAGACTTCATTATTTGCAATCATCTGCATTCCATCAATTGGTGAATCTATTTGCTTCGGCAGCACAGGTTTATCGGATATGAACATGTATCCATTCATTCCACCACTGCATGATAGAAATCGTACAACAAGATTAGCCTTAAAAGTGGTATAAGTCCCAGAGAACGAAAATGACTACTGGCTTTCGTAAGAGCATCTCCAATGCAATGCTAAAAGGTTGTGCCAATGGTAAATTTTGGCATTTGGATGAAAATAGTGCTCTCCAATGTAATGCTATATTTGATGCCAAATTTGCCAAATGCTAAATTTTGTAGCAAATTTGCCACAAGATATAGCCAATGTCAAATTTAGCATTTGATTCCTATTGGTTGTTGGCTTGACTTTTGTCATGTACTTATTGCACTAGTTTCATTTTTAAATTATTTAAATATTAGATGCTCATTTTTCAAGTTCCAAAACACAATAATAATTGTGGGAATATTCGGCTGTAATATTGTTAAATCATAGAAGATTTGTTAGCTGTTTTTTATGAGGATTAGTTGGCTGATTTGTTATTCTGTAAATATAGCTAGTCAACTTTTGTAAAATAGGAAAGGCTAGCATAGACATTAGTTTCCTATTATCTGTAATCTCCTATAAGTTGAAATTTAGTGTGTGGCAATATACAGAAAATTCATTCCTCTCAAAGTTTATAATAATAATAACAAAAAGCAGAAATAACATTAGAAATAGCATTATGCATTGAAGCATAAAGTAAAATAATGATATTTTTCACACTTCTTTGTAGCAAATATAGTATTGGCATAGATCCATGCATTCGAGATGGTCTAAGAACATGTCCACAAAAATCTCACAAAGTGAAATGTCAATATCCTAAAATGGAAGGGAAGCCTTTGTAGTTTCACCAACTCATAAAAGTAGAAGTAATCTACTGATAGGGACAGAAAACATACCTGAATCTAGGGTCAATTTTCCGTTTGACTTTAGCCATAGCCAGTTTTGGATGACCAATATTTCTTTTGTAGAAAGTAACTATCTTTTCTGCTAAAGAGTGAGAAATGTGAACGAAAAGTACATCAAAGCCCAGCCCGTTCCTTTGTCTCTCCTCATCCTGCATCAACACATTGTAAGCAAGAAGAATTACAATTAAATGACTTATAAATTTTTTTTTTTTTTTTTTTTTTGGAGAGGGGTTGACAAAAATGAAAAAAAAAAATTTTTTTTTTTTGAGCACTTAAACGCCCAGAGGAGTGTCTAGTAAGAAACAATTGTGATAACAAAAGATTCCGGTGTTCAAATATTACCGTCAATGTGTGTTCTACCCTTGCGATCTCTGAGAGAAGTAGGGACTCTTCAATAAATGGAAGTTTACAAATGGCCTGATTCAAGACAATACAAAGACATCCAAATCTTAATATGAAACCAATCTACAATCTCAAAAATACGAGAACACAAAATCATATACTCTAAGGTAGTTCAAAAAAGTGCCTGCAGAGTATTAAAAAGGAACTGGATCACGTTGAGGCTTTCATTAAGGGAAAAAAAAAATGTGAATTCGTGTAACACAACATTTTAACAAAGACAAAGAGATCAGTCTAAACAGCCACTACTTGACGTAATATATTCAAAACCAAGTCAAGTATGACAATATGTGTGTGCGCGTGTGTGTTTTTTTGGGGGGTGTGCACTTTGACCATCAAAAAAAAATTTTTTTTTTTAATTTCTTTATTTCAGCAAGTTCCCCGAATAATAAAGCATAATTTCTATTGTGAGACGTGGAGGGGGAAAAAAAAGATTAAAAATCCAAGAATTTACATACTTGCCAAGAAAACCGCTTTCCATTCAAATCAAGCTCAAAATCTGCCAGAATATCTCTCATTAGATGTCGTAAAAGATTTAAATTCAAGATATACACAAAGCATAAAACATAATGAAACTTTTGTTACCTGTAGGATAGAAAGCCAATAAGGGTGAAGATGCTTCGGTCATAAGCTTCCTATAAAACAGTGGAAGAGCATGTGCACTGCATGTGTTCCAACATGTCAGGTCATATGTCTAATGTGGTAAGGAAAGAGAAACAAATACTGAGCTTGGTAAAAACCTTGCAGATGGTAATACAGCCATCAACTGATCAAGGGGTTTAAATGGTTGTCCAAGAGTGAATTCAATCTTCAAGTTTTCAATACCATGAAAATCCGAAGCAAGTGGAGCATAATGATAAGGATAAAACCTGCAGGTTAGACACTGGATTAGTGAAGTAATGAAATTACAATGCTAATATGAAGGACGACCTTTCACATTTAAAGATGAAAGCTTTTAGAACAGCATGGTTGGCATGGTTATGATGACAAAATTATGGGAAGTGACAGAGGAGGTCACAAGACTAAATATGGTCATGTACCTAACAATCATGCATGCATGCAGGCCTAGGTAGAAAAGCATAACAGTCATGGCATCCCGTCAAGAAAGAAATGGATACAGGAGAGCTTACTACTTAAAAAACAAAAAACAAAACAAAACAAAACAAAAAAAAGGATAAAGTCGGCTAATTTTGCTTGCTACTTGCTCCTACTACAAAGGAAAGAAGCAAACTATGACCTTTCAAGATCACAACAGAAAATTGTGGCTTCAGCAGTTCAAGCATTGAAATGGCAATAGAGAATTGATCCAATTTCATTTCATCACACGAACAAAAGGCAGTATATATGTAATATGCAAACTTATGTATGAAAAAATTACTACAACACTAAAAAAAGAAGAGTCTACATACCATTGCCAGGAGCATACTCCTTGATAATAATAATGCATAACCCAGCAAATCCCTTCTGTATATTTCAACACCTATACAAACACAACAGAGGTATAAGTTCATAACCTTCAAAGAGAAGGTAAAGACAATCAAGTAATTTGTCTGTTCTAAGGGCAAATGGATGTAATGCACAGTAATTGAGAACCATTAAATCAAGAGTGAGAATCGTAATATCAAGAGGTTTTAAACTATAAGAACAGTTTAAATGCATTCTTACCACATCTCGCCCAATTTTATCACGGTCATCCTCAGTTTCAACCTCAAACTTTTCAGCATAATATCTCTCTTTCCAACCCACCTCTCCGTATTTAATCTGTCAAAGAACCAAACTTAAAAAAAGGAGCAAAAAATGATACAAATTGAAACATAAAAGTACCAAGGAAGCAAATAATGTACAGACCTTGTCAACTCCTGTATTTGTATCAAGTAAGGCAGATCTTTTCCGTTCTCCACCAACTGAACGTATATTCCTATTCCTTTTCCTTGAAAAACGTTGATCTATAACATCCGTCTCCCTTCTTATCTGAAACACGAGCATTCTTAAGAAACATATTGCGCACAGCCAAATCAAACAAGACAAAGTCCACAGCCATAGAATATTTTAAAATTTGCACGCTCAAGCTCTACAGCAGCTTTTGAAAAGGTCTAATAAGATTTTTATAACAAACCTTACAGAGAAGAGAGGGAGAGAGAGACATTCATGGCAAATCAAAAACTCAAAAGGTGGATATACCAATGCTTTTTACTAAACCAAAAGCAACGGCTAAAAAATACATTAGGACCCGTCAGCAGCAAAGGCACAAATAGGACATACCAGGTACATACCAACAAAAGACTCATATTAGGGGAAAAAAAACCTATAGTAGGACAATATCAAGTTATGCAGCCCTAGGAGGTGCCACTAGTACCAGGAGTCTACCAGAGAGACCTACTTAATACCAGCAGTTTATAAATCAACAGTCAGCTCTCCATCCACATTCCAAGTTTTAGTGGCACCCCAACTGACTGAATGACAAGCAAGCCTCTTGTCAAACACCAAACTTCCTCAAGTTCCAAAATAAGAATAAATAAAAATCTAGAAAAACAAGCATCATTAGCTAGCTAATGGAAATTAGAGAAATCTCCCAGGCGCTGGACTCCAAACACAGAGCATGTGTGTGCGTGCGCACGCGCAGGGGTGTGTGTGTACGTGCGCACGCGCTGATGTGTGTGTGTGTGTGTGTGCGTGAGCGCTGGGGGGTGTGTGTGTGTGTGTGTGTTTTTTTTTTTTTGGGGGGGGGGGGGGTGTTCAGGGGAAAATTTCCTGACACAAATTGACAGCCAGTATAAAGATAGATAAAGTTAGCAATCCTTGCTGAACATTTAAAAAGGTGCAAATGAGCAAGAAATAATTTTAAGGATCCAGTCAATGATCACCACCTGCATACGTTTTCTCAAGATGCCACCTTCATGGGATCCCACAACTTCTAAAATGTGTTTCATCCTTGCCAAATTCACCTATGAATTAGAAAACAATTTGAAACATCAGAAGCTACCAATACAGTTAAAATTTTTAATCAGAAACTGACAAGGCATGGCGTATCACATCTAACTACAAAAACCATGAATGTTCCAAAAAAATCATACTATTCACCTCAAAAGAATTGGTCAAGTAACCGCCCATTCTTACAAATTCCTTTTTGTAAATTTCCATGAGCAAATCAATTGCCCCCTGACAAAATTCAAGCACCAAACAGAAAAAATATCAGTTACCTCCAACACTAACCACGAGATCGTCTTAGATAAATACATACTATAAAATGCAAGAACGACGAATTCCCCACTTGCAAGGCACGTGATTCAAATAATTATTAGAAAAAAAGATTAAAGATAAAGTTTCACTGGATTCGGCACGGTAGACAATGATTAAGTTTTATGAAATTTTCCCTCATTTATAACTTATAAATAGAACAAAGTTGCACCTCCAAGGAAAAGAACCAAGGAGGAGCAGAGAAATTTGTTACAATTGACAAAGATTAAAAAGACGAACTGGACTTATACTTCCAACACAGGATATATATCATAGAAGCAACTTGGGTAAACAACCTCAGATATTTCCAATGAGGGCACGTGAGGTAGAAAGTCATTCCCCACGAACAAACACATGAGGACAAAATCATCAATGAGCCGCTCCAAATCTACTTTTACTGTCCGGTCTGGAATTTTCATAGCATGTGCTAAATACTCTCTAAGGATCCAAACATGGAGAAACTGTAAGAGAAGATGTCAGCAGAAAACATGTTTAGAATAGGGATATTCTGAAGTTATAATCAGATCAGAAAAATAAAAAACCATATAAAACCAAATAAGAAATATAAAAATTGCATTAACTAATGCTTTAGGCTCAACATGCAATAAAAAGAGCCAACTCTCATAGCACATTAACCTTCATTAATATCAATAACATGCTAATTCAACTTTACACTCAGTATAAGGCATATATCTGTTAACTAAGTGCACTAGTAAAATAAACTATGAGAAATAATTGTGACTGCAAAAAATAATTCTGACCGCAAAAAATGGGGGGAAAAAAGGAGGATAAAGTGACTAAGGCATGCAACAAAATGTACAAGGACAAATATACAAGTGACTAAAGATCATTAAAAGCCAGAAGCTGAGACTTGAACCACCTCAAAGACCAATTTAAAACTTCAAAAGAGAATCACTGGTCCATTATGATGAACCAAAGATGCAAACGTATTAACATATTTATTAAGGAGAATACTCTATTAAGTATTTCAATTGGACAAACTCACACTAGTGTAACTAAAAGTGTTATTACCTGATCTGAGTATTTTATTTCTATGTAGATATGTATATAAACAAAAAAAAATGTTCACAAATCACCTGAACAATTTGAGTAAGGGCAAATTTGAATTACAAAACATGTTCTGATACACCTAAACCTAGGCATCTAAACAATAAGTTGACTATTGCTTGAGCAACATATATAAGCTTAACAAATGCATGACTTTGGGAAGATCCATATGATTGTGAAATATTGGGTGCCGTAATGGAAGAGATGATACCTGAAATTTCAGCTTTGAGATGTATTTTTCCATTTTCTTAATGAAAACTTTCCTTGCGTCTTGTTTAGATGTCCGCGAAGAATCCCTTCCATGTTTTGGGAAAAAATCGGGTCTTCGAATATCCTACAAAAGAGAAAAAAGGATAAGGGAAAAAATCATTTTTTCCTTAGCAATATAATTAAATTTAAAAGAGGGAGTTGGGGGGGAGGGGGGGGGGGCATATAACTTTTCCTTCTGAACAGTGAGATAACCCTGATCACAACGTACAAACCTCTCTCAGAATCGAAAAATGGATTTCATGCGTCGTCAGTGCAAGCATGATAAGATCTGCATCCTAGAGCAAATTAAAACGTTAACAACATATCGAACTAGCATCTTCTACGATGGAAACCCTCTAAATTGAAAGCAAGCATTGAAATTACCAGGCCATACAGACAATGTCTCGTATTGGGATCATATCCAGGCAGGTTCCGCTGCAAGCGGATATAAGACATTATCTTATGTTCCCCCTCACCAGGCACACTGGCATCCGAAAGGATTACCTGTAAAATCCTCATGATTACAAATTATATCACCGAGAAAGAGGGACAAAGAGAGAGCGAGAGAGAGAGAGAGAGAGAGACTTGAACATGCAGGCAAAGGACGGTCAAAGTTACCTTGACTCGCTTCCACTTTGGCACCTCGTTCATTCTCAAACGTATGAAATGTTGAAGAGCTGAAGATAACAATGCCATGAATTCAGTTCCAGGTGTGATGACATTTGAATCAAGTTTACCAGACTGCTCTTCTTGTGTTTCAGAGACATTCACGCCAAGCTCCTTTATGTCAGCAGCCTGAAACAATAATCAGAAACTCAATAACTCCCAAAAGGATATCAAACTAGTAGGAACACTGCCAAACCAACATCAACCGATTAACGAAAGGCACATTTATTTACTACAAACGGGTAAAGGAAAGGGCGAAATCTTTGCATAAGGAGAGGAGAGGGATTTTTCCCTATTCCATCAATTCAAGTGTTTACTACCAAAACCAGGAATGCTAATTAAAAGGAAATCCAATCCTTGGTCACCTTCTAATTTTGTTTTCCCTTGAATTGGAATAAACAAATGATTTTTTTCTTTTTTGTTTGTTTACTTTCCTTTACAAAAAAATTTCTCTTGCCCATTACCATTTACCAGACGTTCCATTGTTGTCAAATACCATTAAGCTCACCTCCTCAGCAGCTTCCCTAGCAGCCCTGAATCGCCGGGACCGTTGCTGATTCATCTTAGCTCGAGGTGCAACACCATCTACACAATCAAATCCCGCAAAATCAAAACATCTTCCAATTAAGAAAAACATGTAAATAAAGTCATTGACTTTGTTCGATACGAGCTGAAAATTCAACAAACGCACCGATTGCCAGGAACAACAGCTTCCGAGGTTTGACAATGGAAAAAACCGCATCGATGTACTTGAACACAGCTTCGAAAACCTCGTCGTACGCTCTTGGAGCAGGCTGAATCGACACCAAATTCATTAAAAAAAAAAAAGCGAAATTTCTCAGAATTTCCCGACAACAAACGAAAGAAAATTATGAAAAAATCGGCGTACCAATCCCTCGGGGTGGAAACAGGGGTGGATGATGCCGTTCATGTCGAGGTAGAGATTGTCGAAGTCCATGGTTTCCTCAGGTTTGTTTCCCTTGTAGGCGTCGACCACCGCGCGAGGGAATCTGCCGAGCAGCCATCTGTAGAACGACGGAACTCCCATTCTGAGCAACAAGAACCGGAACCCCGCCGCGACCGGCGGTGCTCCGTGACTGAGTCGGTGATGGTGATGGCGGTGGCGGCGTGTGAGTGAGAGAAAGAGGTGGTTTAATTAGGGTTTTGGGCAAAAACGAAACAAATAGCCGGCTCGTTAGAGCTCTAGCCTCGCTTTTATACTTGTGCGGCGTGTCAAGGATAAAAATGTCCGCACGGCTTTTTTTTTTTGTTTTTTTTTTGAAGGACAGATATTGGTGTAGTCAATATAATAATGTAAAGTATTTTTTAAAATGTTTTTCTCAACATAATATTTTGAAGATTTTTTCTAAATAAAATTATGAGGTAGAATCCAAAGGTTTTTTTTGTGATAGAATTATATCATGAGGTAACCTTTAAAAATGTGTTTAAAAAAAATGTGCATCATGAGGTTTAAAATTATGACGTAAAATTCAAGGGCATATTTGGTTTTCCTTTTATTTTAAATTAATTTATACTTTTTTTATCATGATTTTTGTTTTTTTCTGAAAAAATTTTTTGTCTTTACTGAAAAGTTTTTTGTCTTTTCTGAAAAATTACTATTGAAGCTTAAAAATCTTAAACTAAACTCATTCACCAAACACCCCCCAAATCTTTTTATGATAGAATTCTATCATGAGATTTTTTATGGTTTAAAAAAAATGTGTTTCTCTCTACGAAAATTTTGTGATAGAGTAAAAAATAGAATTCTACTTACTTTTTCGAAAAATTTCAATATTTTTTTCCCATTTTTTTTTTTATTTGTGTGTATAGAGAGATGAAACTAACTTTTTTATCATTATTATTATTATTATTATTGTTATTATTATTTTGCTAGGAAGAGAGATGAAACTAACTTGAACTTTTCAGGTATGTTACAAAGCATTTTTCCAATGACAATATAAGTACGCGGACATATTAAACAACCGATTCCTAACCCTATGAATTTCAGCAACCCAGTGCAAGAGTAGTTGCATTTCACACTCACACAAAAATATCTTTCAGTTGGAACTCTGTTTGTGGCGTATGACTTGCACCAAAAAGTCCTTAAAAAGGATTTTTTTTTTTTTTTTTTTTTTTTTTTTTTGGGGGGGGGGGGGGGGGGGGGGGGGGGAGTTCTTCTGAAAATATGTTCCTAACGTAAGTTTTAAATCAGCAATTTTATCTTTGAAAAATTGCATAAAATTGTAGTGGATGGCCGTTTTAGAGTCTATTCATGTAAATGTCTCTGTTTTTACTTCGTTTAAAAAATATTTTTTTAATTGACTTTTTGTTATTTTTTGAATTGATTTTTAATAAATTGTAAGTTGATGTGGATAAAATCATTGATTTACCCCAACGCATGCCTAATTATAAAGTTTTCAATCAACAAAACAAACTTCGAGAATATGAATATCTTTTGAAAAAAAATTCAAGAAATAGTTTCTTAAATTTTTCAAAAATTGACACTTTCTTTAATTTAATAAAACTAGAGACATTTAAATAAATATATGCTTTAGAAAGGGATAGTTGCAGATAACCCTTTCCCTTTTTATACCCACCTAAATTAAATGGCAATGCAAATATATCATGATTTTATTATTATTATTATTATTTTTATTATTTTGGATAGAGCAAAGATAAAGGATTTTCTTTTTTTGTTCAATTCCTTCATCTTTCGACTACCCAAAAAAAAAAAAAAACTACTAATAAAGGAATTGCCTCAGAAGGCAAAAGCACCATGGTACCCTTTTTTTTTTTTTTGGCTGAAAGCAGCACCATCGTACTTGGTCCTAAGTACGGCCCCAAGTATGGTAATTAGAGCTTGTTTAGAGTGAGCTTGTTTAGAGTCCGTTTGAAGGCAGTATTTAAGAAGTTGAAGATGATTTAAATTTTAAAAATATGTATTTTATGATAATGAAATGTTTGAAGAAAAAAA
>JAFMPE010154041.1:17918-38298 GCA_024759925.1 Ficus religiosa
CAGTATTTAAGAAGTTGAAGATGATTTAAATTTTAAAAATATGTATTTTATGATAATGAAATGTTTGAAGAAAAAAAATAAAAACCAAAAATATATTTAGAAAAAAAAAATAGTAATATAGATTTTATTTCACTATTTTTAAAATTCTATGTGATTTGAAAAAAAAAATCATCTTATTTCAACTTAAAATGAAAAGGTAATAAATTTTAAAAGTTTGAGTTTTTGAAAAATATTTAGAAAAGTGAATAATTAAAATTAGAGAAAAATTAAAAAAAAAAATTGGATATTACTTTTCCAAACCCCACCCCAAAACAGCGCCTTCGAAGTTGACACTTCAAACACATGCCAACGACGTCGCTGGTAAGTCAGTCCCTTTAAGCCTAATGTTGTGTTTGGTATGGTGGAAAAGTGAAAGAAAGGAAGTGGATGCAGGGATTATTAAATGGAAATTATTAGATTGATTTGTTTTCTTTCCTTCTTACCAAACATTAGCTAAAGGACATTAAATTTCACATAGTTTAGTTAAACTCGCAAAATGAGTATATCATAATTTAGGGTTGAAAATGACATAATGGCGTGGTTGTAAGCATAACTCAATTGTAATTACAGATCTGATTCCATTATAATGCATAGGGTTCAAATCCTCATTCCCGAGCTTCAAAAATCAAATGACATATAGTAACTTGTTCGCCCCAACAAATTCAAAAAGCTACTGCGCAAATAGTAGTAGTATATCCTTTTTTTTTTTTATTATTCTGCTGAGAGAATGGGATTATCAATAAATTAAGAACAACAACAAAATATAGTGAAGCTTCTACCAATCAAGGGTGACAATAATAATATTTGGTTCAGCTTGCACTTATCAGTAGTCCAAAGAACATACACTATATACACTGCTTTCATCCAATTTCATCATCATTGCCTCCACGACAGACCCGATGGTGTCGCAACTTAATGCCGCTGTTGAGAAGTACTTGTATATCAGAATTTTGGGGCAAAAAGAACTTCATCAGCAGCAATGTTCTAAAAACTAACCATTTTCCTACTCCATAAATAAATCGAAATACTTCCACCTGGACTGTCATAAACTCGAGATTTCAGTGTACTTGCCTTCTTTATGGAGGTCTGTTTTATTCTGTTGGTACATTTCCTCCGTCCTCTTACCTCATGTAAAGGCTTCTGCTTGTGGAAGTAAATGTTAGTCAAATTATCTCATATCATTTTTAAATAACTTCACTCTTGCAGCTTAGTGGACCAAACAAGGAGCCACTGAACAGAAATGGAATACCGCAACACATAAAAGAGATTAGAACAATCCGTAAAAGAATTACCTGGGTCAGCTAATCGGAATCTATGTCCTCAAATGATGGAATTCTGCGGAAACGTGCAAATTGCCGGGAATACGATACTTCATTCCTATCCGGCATCACTGATCTCCTCCGCCTTTCTGAAAACCCTTTATCAGAAAGTGAATCAAATAGATTCCCCATGTCCATATCCTTCCGGACACCATGATTTTCATCCTGAAAACTGAAAAGCACAATAACAGGTGAAAAAACAAAATCAACTTGGCATTTAGGTTCAGCACATTGAAATGTACTAGAAGTATAATAGGGAACATATAACGAAAATTGTAAGCAAATAACAAGCTATAAATATGGCATGCTGATTTTCCAACACTCTAATACAAAATTGAGAGGCAAGGGAATTTCTAACATAAACGGACACTTGTAAATGCTTATTTGGATGCGCAAGGAATCATATAATGCAAATTCCCCATCAGTTAAAAAACAAGGTTAGCTGGACTTGGAAGCAAGGAAAGGCATACCGTTTACGTAAAATTTGAAAAGCTTCTTTTGTCGCATAAGGCAACCCTGTCTTAGGATCACGGTACCTACAACATCAATAAACCAAGGTTAGAAGACGTACTTCATGATGACCAATTTCTCCATTGGCAGTAAAAGCTATTCGTCTACTGTTTTACCATAACCTAGTACAAAGAGGGAAAGAAAGGGAGATGGAGCCAAGAATCCATTATGCCAAATAGTATGCTTGTTAGCAATCTCAAAGAAAAGGTCAAAGCAGTCGATAAGAAAATTTAAAACTAGCAATAAACTTTCTCCATATCCTCTTTACTTCCTTCTTAGTTATACCATTTTATGCTTTTAGTTGACATTATTGTTGATATATTAAACTAATATTGGCCCACCTCCTAATGGCTTAAGCTTTTGGGAGAATTGATAAACTAACAATTATAGTTATCACGCTCAAATACATAACTACAACCATGGAAATGGTATTACAAAGACGAAAGAGCTCTTACTTAGCAGGTAAACCAGTAACTGCACAGACGGCTTTCTTGGGATCTAGAAAGAAATAGAAACATAAATATGAAAATTAAAAGCTTAATATTGGACAATAATACAATAATACTAGAGAAAATTTTAAATTAAAAAGAAAATAAAAACGAAAGCGGCTCCATTCAAGATCAACAATCTAGACGAGTGGCAGATGATTGAGCACATTCTGATCATAAAATGCTTGTACTTGTTTTCCCCTGATAATGAAGTGCTCAAGTGAAGGCATCTTATTTTACTTACATGGAACAGAAGCCGTAGTTATCGCTGACTGAAATGATATTCCTTTACTAAATTCCAGATAAGAACGACCTACAGTAAACGTATAGGTAGACAACAAATGGCTTTAGACCAATTGTTATTCAGATAAGAATAAAACTTGAGCATATGCTTCATTGATTAATAAAATAAATAAATAAACAAATATTTACCATCTTTTGAATAGTATCTTATCTGGGGGCCACTGTACACAGCTTTATGCACAATTGCTCTTTTCTTAACTTCTTCCTCCCTTGCCAAAACGCGCTCCAAATTCCTCAAGTTCATGATTTCTGAACAAAATCACATCCACATCATAGAAAAAGTCAAAACCAGCCTCAAAACTTCAAGGAACAAAGTTCCAAGCAACCCATGCCATATATAATGTCTACTATTTAGAGTAGTACACTACCTGTTTGGGCCGCTTCCAAAAGCATCTCCTCTTGTGTCATCCGCTTCTCCTCACCTTCCTTTTTCCTCTTTATTGGCTGATTTTTCAAAAGAAAAATTAACTTATTTTAATACAAAATGTGTCTCTATCTCTGCACATTTCTGTAGTTTCAGTGTTTGCAAGCATATGCATACCATTCGTAGAGAAAAACTATAATCAACCATTTAGCAAAAAAATCTAAAAACTAAAAACTAAAAACTATAAGCAATCAACTGAAGAACTAAAATCACAACCAACTAAATGACGGATCATCTTTCATTAACAAGCATTATCCCATGCAAAATTCAACTGGCATTCTCAACTCCAATTCAGATTATGATCAACAGAGAAAATGCCACAACGGTCAACTAATCCAATACCGAAAACTGACCCTCATTGTGGCTTGCAACGCTGCGCGTATGGCATCTCTCTCTGCTTGCCTATTGATGACTGCAGTTCGCGTCGACTTCCTCACAATTCTTTCTCCTTCTCCTCCATCCTCGGGGGCATCATGCTGCTGTTCCTCGGAGAGTTGATTTTTCACTTTCTCTGCCTCATCTTTAGAATCCTCTTCTAGTTTCGACAGCACTTTCTTCTTCTTCTTTTTCTTCTTCGCCAATGTCTTTCCTGGAAATATCAACCGCTTCTTCGGCCGTGCCCTATCAAAGAAAACTCAAACCTTTAGACATTCCAACCCCTCTAAAATTTCTCAAACAGAGTACTAAGCTCATTTTGAAGCTCAACCTATCGTCTGCTTCATTGTTTTCTGCTTCTTCATCAGGCTCCGGCTCCTACCAACAATTTAAAAAAAAAAATTCAAATTAACAATAGAATTCTGGGTTCTTCTCTTTTTTTCTTTTTCTGGATTTATTAATTAACATGAAATTAAAATTAGTTTTTCAGCAATGAAAAAGTGCAAAACAACAAGAACTTCATCATAAAGGACTAAAAACTTTTAATTCAGCCCAAATTAAACCTCTGTTCTTGATTACAGTCAATAATTGCAACTATTTTATAAATTTAAGGACTAAATAAAGTTTTTTTTTTTTTTAAATGCAAAATTGAAGTATAAGGTAACTCACATCTTCATCAAAATCGCTGTCGAATTCATCAGCAACCTCCGGTTCTGCTTCATAGTTAACATCATTCTCTTCCTATATCAAACAGGTAACCCAAAAGGGATTTATTAAATCTAAAATTGACACACAAAAGAGCAGAGAGAGAGAGAGAGAGAGAAGAAGAAGAACCTCTTTAAGAGCGTCCTGGTTCCAGAACAACTCGTCCTCTTCGAATTCCTCGTCGAGCAACTTGGTCATCCTGAGAATTGCCAGAGAGAAAAAAAGGAGATAAGCTCGGAGTAAAGCTTTAATGGCGATGAAACAAATGGAGCTTGGGGAGGAATCGCTGTCTAACCTCTTGCCTCTGGTGACTCGAGAGGTGCGATCGAGAAAAACGGGAGGGCCATCGCCGGAGGCGTCCATGGCTGACGAAAAGGGAAAGAAAGAATAGAGTTGTGAAAGAAGATTCTGATCAGTCGGAGATCGGAATATGCCCTAAATTCACTGGCTGAGATATAATAGTTCAGGACCGTGGAAGGAGGAGGGAACCGAATTGAAACCAAATTATATATTTCTGGAAAAGAAAAAGATTAAAAAAAAAAAAAAAAAAAAAAAGGAGATGTCGTTTTAATCTCATAAACAACAGGAGACTAGTAACTGTCGAACGACAGAAAAGCTAAAGCAGCTATTTGTCCGTTTATGCAACATTGACTTGTCGTTTCATTCTCAAAAACGACAGCAGATATGTAAATGTCAAACGACGAGTTGTTAATAACGACAAGACAACAAACTTCACATGTCGTTTTCTCCAGAAAAACGACAGTAGACTTGTAACTGTAAACGACACGTTCTTTTAAAAAAAAATTCAGAATAAAAATTCGAATATTGTCTTCCACGTAAACGACAGGAAATTTGTGTGAAAAAGTGTGTTGTTTTGTGGGCATAAAAGTTAATAGACTTGTTATGTCAAACGACATGTTTGTTCCCAGTAAGTCTACATGTCGTTTCAAGTGTGAACGACATGTTTTTTGGTGTAACGATCAAATAAACGACATGAACCTTTGAACAAAAAATTAGACGTCGTTCAACCATAAGCAGGAATACCCTTTGGTTGATATCAAAACGAAATTGTTTTTGATTATTTTAATATTTTTTAATTATAAATTATTAAAATTATTATTGAGACAAAAAAGTGGAGAGGTTTTGCTTGCGTAGCAGCATGTTGTCATCGTCGTCTTCTTCTCTTCAACTCTCGAATTCCAGAAGCTTCATCCCCTCTCGCATGGCCACAACTCTCCGATGGAACCCACAGGCGGTGGGTCTCCCGGCGACGGCGAGGCTGCGTAACAATCGCCGGAGCTCAGCCGTGGTAGTTCTGGCCTTCCGCCGCCGCAGCGATTTCAACGGCTTCGCGAAGCGCATGGCCTCCGGCGAGGCCTGGAGAGATGCCTGGCGGAGCGCCAACGACGGCTTCGAGCGCTTCCTCTTCGAGGCCAGGAAGACCGCAGAGCGCCTCGACCGCCAGTACTCCGTCTCCCACCGCCTCAGCTCCGCCGCCCGATCCGCCCTCGCCCGCGCCCGCGAGATCGACAGGGACCTCGAGATTGGATCGCGATGGCGCTCCCTAACTATGGATTTCAGCAGAAATTGGCCTAGGGTTTGTGCTCTCTCTCTCCTACTTTGTGTATTTTTTTTATTTTTTTCCATTTAATTTTCAAGCTTTTCTCAACCAATTCGTTCGTTTGTTGTCCGTTCAGTACAGGAAGCAGCTCGTTGATTTCTTGGAGACTCCATTGGGAAGGAGTTTCGCTGTGAGTATTTCTTACATATGTCTTAAGCCATCATTTAATAGCATTTTGTTAGAATTATCACAATTACTTATAAACTATTGGTTAGATTACACAAAGTTCAAAACTTGCTTTTTTTGGTTTGGGATATTTCTTTCAATCCATTTGCTTCATGTTAGTTGCTGACTATGGGGGAACTGTGTGATATATATATATATAGCTCACAGAACATTGGATTTAGGAAAATTGAAATATATTTAATAAAACATAATCTAATAAAAATTCCGCTTTTTGGGGGTACTCGCGATAATCTCTTTTTCGGGTACTCGGGATAATCTATCTTGAAAAACAACCGAACAGAATTTCATAGACGATTCCAATGCTGTTCTCAACAAATTCCTATTATCATTTTCATGCTGTATCTTGATTTTCTTTTCTCTTATACTAAAGTTTCCTCCTAATCAGAGCGTCAAATAGACTGATGGAAATTTATTGTCAAGTAATGTGTAGTAGTGAGCATATAGGTTTAATCTTTTATCATTGGACATTTTGGTCCAAAATGTGTGTTTGGTTCTTGATTATACCAAAAACTTTTAATTTTGGCTGACCTTACTTTCTCGTCCCTCTAGACAATTTTCTTCCTCTGGTTCGCACTCTCCGGATGGCTCTTCCGGTTTCTGATATTTGGAATATGGGTACTACCATTCGCCGGTCCTCTTCTTGTCGGAACGTTTGCCAACAACCTTGTTATAAAGGTATCTACGTCTTTGCCACCTCAGTCTGCAACTAAGCATTCTTGTTTACTTCTTCTGAATTTCTTTTATCACTCGATTTCTGAAACACGTCTCCCTTTATTCCTTGGTAGCTTTTAACTTACTACTATGTTATGAATCACTCTATAACACATTCTAAACATATAGAATCCGGAACACACGAAAATGATTCCCAAAGATGTTGCTTTGGTAGACCAGCTGACCCGATCTTAATTCTGTTATTTTGTGAATGTAGATGCTGTGTATTGCGTCAAATAGATTTTTGGAAAACGGGTTGTCATTGTTTTGCTTGTAACTTGTGCAGGGGTCTTGCCCAGCTTGCAAGAGGCAATTTGTTGGTTACAAGAACCAAATGATACGGTGTGCCAACTGTGGAAACACAGTCTGGCAGCCCAAAGGGGACTCATTCACGAGAGATAGCAGAGGCACTGGCTTTTCAAAGTCGTCGCCTGAGATTATCGATGTCGAGTTTGAAGAGAAATGAACAATAGTGTACTCCTTGATTCCCATCACAAACGGAGGGCAATAAGAATGGAGAAGAGTTCCTCGTTTTCGTTTCATATGAAATCATATTTGTAGCTGTATATGTATATTATTTAACGTATTATTTGTCTTAAAGTCCTTATAGTTTTTTTATTTTTTTTCCTTCTTTTAAAGTTGTGGATGCAATTTTGTGGATGTGAAGGAAAACTTTTCCATCTTTTTCTTTTCTTTTCTTTCTTTTGGGAATATCATAGTAGGGTATAAAATATGAACCACTAGAGGCACGAGATCGTGTTGCCTATAAAAACTAAACTAAAGACAAGATCAAATCCTTCCTTTGTCTCCAAAATTATAATGAAAAGCAAAATTAAAGGAAAATCTCAAAACACTTACGGAAGCCAACCCCTCAATTCCTAAATGACTCGGTCATCGGAGGTGGTGACCCAACCCCAGCAGACACTGATCACTCCCTCCGAGGCAGGCTCGGGCCATGTTCCCTATAGGACTTGTGCCTCAAATCACAATGTCACCGCAACTACAATGCCACCCAAGTGAGTGGCAACCCACCACCACCACCCCAAGCCAACCTCATGACCAGCTGGTGTGCCTTCATCGGATGGCAACCATTGTCACCTTCCACGAGCAATCACGGCCTTCACCATGACCCAATTGGTCGAGCCACCCAAATCTAAGTATCAGCCACGGCAACACCACAACACCACCACCACACCCACCCCACCCCACACCCCCACCCCTCCCCCCCCCCAACGGCCAGATTTGTTCTAGTATAATCCCCTTTGAGTTGCTATGGCTAGGGCACCAGCCAGCAAGAAGTTAAGACGAAAAACTTTAGAATAGTCAAAATTAGCTTTGATCATGTGTAAAATGATAGCCATTTGTTCACAACAATAATTATCTTTTTTTTTTTTTTATATAAGAAAAAAAGTAAAAAACTAATATGATCCGCACTAAAATCATCCCCAAAAAACAACTTTTTGTGCAAGTCTACCTCTGCCACAAATGCAAACCCATGCTTTGTACTTCAACCCAATACCAAGTAAAGAGATTTTGGGATGGGGCTAGCAATGGACACTTGACGGTGGATTTGATGTTTCGAAAACTATACAAGAAAAATCATAACTTCGTATTCCTAAGATATAAGAAATTGGTGATGCGTCTTGCATATTCTTTAAGCATCAAGTTTAACTCTTATGCCGCTTTACAGATGCATCAATGAGGCCACAAACTTCCCGCCTTCTGGTTCTCTAATCCCCGAAAAAGGGGAGTTTTGGATGATTTTGATGAATGCTCTCATTTTTTTTGCAAGTGAACTTGGATGCAACACCAAGGCCAGTCCTTCACTCATTTCGGATGGAGTAGTACTTCTCCCAAAGTGCTGGAGACTTGGATATTTCATTCATAAGATTCTTGAACTTAAGGCTGCAATCTCCGCCACTGCAGAGCATTGAAAACGACAAAGCATTAGAAGAATCACCAATAGAGAAAGAGACAAGGAAAAGTAAAATAGCATTCACCTAATTGTTTTCTATATCAAAACTAAGAACCTTCAACCTCTCTCTCTCTCTCTCTCTCTCTCTCTACACTACCGTCGCTTTATGATATTTATAAGAAAGCACAAGAAGATTTGGGGATTAAGGACTAGCAAAGGGGAGTAGCTATGTGATTTTTACAGGCATTTTTGAAATTTAGACATGCTCTCGAATAAATGAACTAGCCGTGTTTCTTTCTTCAAAGGCCTAATAGGAAGCCAGTGTGACCACATGATTTTTACATCAAATGACTGGATTCAGATACAGTTTAGTGGCAAACCTTATGCGATTTAAGGATGCAATAGCTCTAAGGGCACTGCGAATCATATCCTCGTTGCGATCTACTTCTTGCTTGACAGCATCTGGCTTTGGCTTGAAGTTGATCGTTTTTTGGAGAGGGTCCACCAAGGAGTCAAGAACTGAAGAATGCAAAGTCAAAGTAATGCACGAGTTATATGCTTGGAGCATGCTGAATCTAAGAAAACAAGAATCCTCTGATTTACCCACCAGCCAATACTGCAGACGGACATTTTTCTGAAAGTTTCGAGAGGATAAGATGGCAAGGCATTTTAACATCATAGTGATCTGACATAAAACCCGAAATACAAATCAGTTCTTAAGGTAATAAAAGCACCAAAACGACCTTTAGGTTTCACCATTAGTTAGAGATTAACCCAATTTGGGGTATGCAACAGCAAACTAATACTTGTTTAAGATATTTTGTATACAAAACTGTGAAGGGAAAAGAATGATGAAAGAAAGTTCATTAATACGTGGGTCTAATAATGTACTAAATTCATTTGTCTTCTTCAATGTAGGCATGAAAATAATAAAGAAGTTAGAACTCATCAAAACCACCAATACGACAAAACCTTACGGATAGAATGGACAATAGGGGAAAAAAGAATGCTGCAGACTCGTATTTAATCTAAACACTCACCATCAAGACCAGATCTAAGATACGGAACAATGAAAGATGAGGGGTTCACTTGATCAAGACAACTGTCCAGCAATGTGTCCACGCATTCAAAAGCAGCCTTCCTCAACTCAAGTCCATCATCCACAATGTGCTTAAATGGACCAAGATCAACAGTCCTGATCAATTCTTGCTGTACAAGTTTTTTAAGAATGAAAAAAGATCAGACTTGAAGAGATCTGATAATAAACAAAATGACTAAATGATGAAAAAGAAAAGCTAGAGAGTCATGTCTGAACATGAACGGAAATGATTCCCATCCACCTATTCACATTTCAGGTTATTACACATGGCATAACGGTCAAAATCTTACCTTGACAATTGTTTGATCATAAAGCAGCGGTAACAACTCAGGAAGAAGCCCCTTAATGAGGTTTGGCTTATTGTGAGCAAATGTACTCAAGGCCAGTACAGCTGCACGCCTTACATGCTGCGGAAAAGTAACATCAAATCAGTCATTAGAAGTCCAAAACCAATTTAGCCATAGACAAGGAAGGGGGGAAAAACTATACACAAAAGGTCAAAAAATAAAAAATAAAAATAAAAAAGAACTACAAGTTTTGAAAAAAAATTATAACCATAAATGGTTTTAGCAGTCGCCTACACATTAGAAATACGAGGCTTACCCGGTCATCATCCTTAATAAGCATCAGGAATGATGAGACCTCAGGGTATATAATTTCATCTATCTTCTCTGGCCGCTCCACTACTGAATATTTCACAGCGATGACCACTGTAGCCCTAGTGAATGCAGTTGGACTGGCTGTTCGTACCTATCGAAATAAAGAAGATAAACATTAGCAGTCCATCAAACGATTTTATCATAAATTATAGCATAAAGGTAAAAGGTCCTTTCTAATACCTTCAGTGCAGGAACAAGTTTTGCAGGTTCAATAAGCGCAATTTTACCCAGACACTCTGCTACTACATTGCGAACACCCTCTTCCTCACTTTCACAGTGATTGAAAAGTAATTTAAGGATCTTCTCAACACTAGAATCCTGAAATTCTGCTTTATCTACGGATTGCCTTACTATGACCTGAAATAATGGTCCAAAGCTAATTCAGAAACATATATGATAGAAAATGACAAGAGGCTCCATAATTGACAGATTGTTCAAGAACCCACCTCCTTCAGAGAATGAAGCAATAGATACTGCTTCTTCTGCTGATTGTCAATCTGATCCAAGATAAAAGGCAGATACTTGGAGAGATTACCAACAGCAATATTACCAAGAGCATAGGACGCTGCAGACTTTATCTCTTCAAAAGGTGATTGAAATGACTCGATAACAATATTCTCAATATGTGCATAAGAGCTCAGATCTTTCCTCCTTCCAATCTCCCCGAGACATAGCAATGCTAGGTGCTGCTTGGCCTAAAATAAGGCAACGAAATCACACATTCAGCAGAATTGAAAACTAAATAATAAACTAGCAGACTTATCTAGATCTTGAAAACATTTTTTTGCACACACGCACACACAGATTTACTTTAAGTCAATTTCTCTTTCTTCATTATGTTACTATCTATTGAGGTTTTCTTACGAGGCAAAAAATAATAATAACAACACAGAGCATTTATTTAGTTATTTATTTATTTGGAGAGGTGGCTATGACTTACTGAATTGATACCGCTGTCATCTTTAAGGATTTCGGTAAGCATTTTCACGGTAGATGAATACTTTTGATCACCCGCAGCCAGGCAAAGAACAGCAACACATTGTGCTATCGAGTACAAAGCTTGTTTTGCAACACCACCCGCCTGGGGAGATGGTTTAGCACTTGAAAGAAGAGAGTCTAATAAGGCATCAAAACTTGTGTTTGCAGAATAGACCAAGGCAGGAAAGAATTTTTGCAAAGCCTGCAGTTTCCAAAAGTAAAGGTTCTCAAACGTGTAAAATATCAGGATCAAAATTCAACAGTACGAAGAAAAGTTTAATTACCAAGAGAGCTTGCCCCTGGAGCAATGAGCTTTTGATTAATGTTAGTGCTTGAGGAAGAACTTTGTTCCTAACGGCCAAACCAATAACTGAGCTTGATCTCTTATCGGACATCAAAGTGCAGCAGAGTTCCAAGGCAAGAGCCGTCATGTGCAAGTCTGAATCACTGGCATAATAATAAAGAATAAGAAATAAGTTGTGCTTAAAAAAATTGGAAATAGTCACGCACTGCAAAAAAAAATAAAAATAATAAAAAAAAATAAAAAAGGAACCAAAATAGGAACAAAGAAAATGCAAAAGCAAAGGACAAAAAAAAGGTGAAGTAGAAACCTTATCAGAGTAGAAAGCTCAATAATAATAACTTCATAAGCAGATGAAACGATTTTATCACCATAAGCAACAATTAGGGAATTAAGCGTCCCCAGTGTTGCCTGCCTTAAAGCCCGGTTTGCCTATTCATAGAGAAACGAAGTTGAGTCCATGTATCAACTTGGAATAAGAATTGAAGACAATTTGTACAAAATTTTTCATACCTTTCTTAAGAATGCTGTCAATTCTGTTATTACTTGCTCCAAAACACAAGAGAGATCAATTTGCAGTGTAGACACAGCAATGACAGCAAATGCCTGGACATAAACCATCAATGACTTAAATGATAATTAAATGTGAAAAGGCTATAAAGTCTAAGTCTTGACTGTCGTACACACAAAAATCCACAGAACAGTTATGATGCGACAACACATAAATTCAAGCCAATGCGCGGGTATGCACACAAACCGATTTCATAATCAACAAATGCAGCCAACCTTTACTGCAGTTAGTCTGGTTATCTCATTTCCCATGCGATCAACAAGTACAGGAAGACATGCAGGTAATTCCACTTTGAGATTATCACCAAACGTAGAGACAACAAGTCCCATGCAAGTGATAGCACACTCCTTGACCTCCTGCATAAGAATAAACATGAGCCACAGTAAACCTTGCATAAGGCTTAACAGAATACCTGGACCTCTCACGTTACGATTATTAAAAATAAAATAAAATTAATAAAAACAACAACAGCTCAACTACTGACCTGATCTTGATCTTGATTTGTCAAGCGTGACATTATGGCATTATAAATTGGATGCACATAAGGTTTAAAATCAAAACCAGTCGCCTACATCACAGCAACATTCAAGCAGTTATACAATTGAGTGATGGACTTACAGGGTTAGAAAGTCTAAGAATGCCTAATAAACTCACTTCAATATTCGGGCGAACAACACGAACAAGTTCCCCACAAACTCTCAATGCCTCAGCAGTGACTTTGTAATAACGCTCGCCTACAGCAGATAAAACAGGACTAGAAAGAGCCTGCAAAATTATCAATTTAAAATTTCATTCAACAATCACAAAATGCAATGTTATACGAAATTTTTAAAGCCTGATAACGTCCAATTAAACAAGAGGCGAAACATGGAATGTGATAACATAGAGCAAAAAAAAAGTTACAAGAAACCTAAAACTTCAAGCCCTTGACCCATTTGAAAGTCCAAACTTAGTCTATCCCTCAGCATTGACTGAAGCTTAATGTTTACATAATATAATCATATCATGGCATTCCAAATCTTCTATCTTTACATTAATGTGTAAAATGTTACACCATTTCTACTTGTTTCAAAAGTCCGACATTCACTTCTTTGTTTGAAGAGTAACTATATTCTAGATTTCTACTTCTGCAACTTATTTTACACATTGTGTACTGACAAATGCGGGGCACTCATGTTTACCTTCACATAAGGATGGAAAACAGATGGTGAATGTGAAGCCAATACCAATCTTGTAAAGATAAGAGCTTCTATCTTCAAATTTGAGGTAGAAGATTTGTCCTGTGCAGCGTCACAAGAATATAATCAAGTGGTGACGGGAAAATATCAACATTACCTAGAATATTGCAAGTTCAAAATACAATTTCAAGTTCCAACAATGGTTATACTCACATTTAATGCTTTCTCAATTCCCGGGATGAGGGATCCAATGTGGTCTGCCAGGCAATCTGGCAAGACAACAACAAGCTCTTTCAAAACAGAAAATGCACCAACCTGCAAGTAGACAAACGTAATACTTCAAAACAAGTCTAGAACAAACGCACCAAATCAGACATGAGCAATTCATACCTTAGTCTTAATAGACTTCTCACGCAATTGCCTGTTGATAGACTTGATAATCTTTGGCACTTCTTGCTTCAGCAACCATCTAGGACTGCAACACATATGAATATAAGAATTGATACCAGTCCATGAGCCATGTAACAAAAACAACCATAAAAAATGTGCCAACAAACTCCAGACTCTGTTACAAATTTTCATGCAATACCACTATATCAATCACACTTAGAGAGAGGAAAGGAGAGAGAAAAAGAGCATATGTAAGTCACTCGAAAGAATGACTGGACTTTCAAGCCTCGTCACTGTCACTAAGTACACAAGGATACGAGAGAGACTGATAAGAAACATGAAAAGAATTAGTCGGTTTGAGAGAGATTAATGTTCTGCAGGGAAAACAGTAGAAGGACAAAAGTAAAATAAATACTCTTAATGCAGTTAATACCAATACATCCATGTCATAAGGAGGAATGACCTAGATTAAGTCATTTTTGGTCGAAAATAACATAAAATAAAAACTTGCCTTAATTCATTGATGTCGATCTGCCCTTTTGTGACATTCCCAGTTTGACGCAACAGTTCAATAAATGTATTAAATACATCCATCTGCAGAAAAATAACATCAGATAACCAACCCCATGAAATATTAAAAAGATCCACACGTGGATCATTTGTACTTGCCTTGACATTCTCTTCCCTCTCCTTAAATCTCTCAATCAATTTTGGGCAAGCCTGACCAAGAAGAGACAATATATTTAATGTGTGATATAATCCATATCACAAGATTACAAAAGAACACTTATCGAAAGCAATCACAATATACCTCCTCATACAATTTTGCAAGCATCTCAGGACGAGATACAATTAATGCTGCTAAGCATTTAGCAGCTGCTCTTCTAACTTTCCAGCTGACATCTTCATCGTCCGTATATTCATTTGCACTTTCCCTACCCATGAATAAAAGCATCACGCCACAAATCAATCAACAAGCTTTTAAGAATTAAGAAACAAGAATTGCCTCACACACATAGATTAAAAGATTAAAAGCATACTCCTCTTCCTCCTCTTCAAGACTCTCGTCATCGGTATCCTCCTCCATGTTATCAGTGAAGTTTGGGTCATAACTTAGATACTCGAGAGTAAGATGAAGAATTTTATCACAGTAGGAAGAGATATCCCTGGGACACCTAAGCAGAAAACTTTCTAGTGCCTGCAATCAAAATTTAACAATATTTAAAAAAAATAAAAAAAATAAAAACCCTCAATTTGGATATAAGACAATGTTTAATGAAAAAGGTACCTGCAAGCTGTACTCACGAAGCTCCTCATCATTCTCTGATGCACTTGTGCAGTAATTGATCAAGACAGGGACTGTGTCAGAAAGATGGGGTCCAAAACGATAACCCACAGCACGGCTGACACACCATAAGGACGAAAACTCATTAAAAAAATAAAATAAAATAAAATAAAAAAGAAAGAAAGAAATTTTCACCACATAATTACAAGAAAGGTGGAAAAGCATCATACACGTGTGTGTGTGTGTGTGTGTGCGTAGAAGTATTAAGCATAACGCTAAACAGTCTGGTACCGACCTTAAAGCACCAATCATCTGAATGTTTGTACGAGTCATTTCTGATTTTGCACCTTTATTTCTCAAGTTCTGAACAACTTCAACAGTTGCCTTTGCTAACAGATCATCGGACAAGCTCGAAGCAAGAGATGCTGAAACCAAAGCCGTCAATTAATATCCCCTCAAAGTGGTAAATGAACAAAAGATTAAGTCCAGCATTTGTAAACGCTCGAAATGGGAGGAAAGAAAAAAAAAGAATGCATCTAATTGATATCATTGAGCACAAGACAGAACAACTACAAAACTAATCGACCTCTGATTCATGACACACATAATATTTGACAGAAAGAACAAATTGAGCAAAATCAACAACATTGAGCAAGCACCATCCAAAAGCAATAGTTTAGGGAAAAAAAGAAAGGAACAATCACCGTAGAGAGTCTACATTAATCTTACCAATACATGAAACGGTTTTCTTTCTCACACTAGCTTGGTTAGAACACAACTGCGACAGGAGTGCGCCTAAAAGCCGCTCATGATCGACTGCCATGAGATTTCCAAATTTATGAAGGACATCACATAGTATATCAAGACATTCACACTTTATCTCAGTGCTTGTGACCTGCAGAAAAAGAAATGCACTAAACCATTACAAGAAGCCCTTAACTTGATTGCTGAGAAGAGGAAATACACAATAAACGAATTAAAAGAAAAAAGTCATAAAGTCGGAAACATGTGATCGGATAAAAGTCAAATAGATGTGACTAAAAAATTTTACTTACAGGGGCAGTAATTCCAAAAGTCAATTTCGGCAAAATAGAACCTAGAATAGACTGTGCAAGAGACTGAGTAGCAACTTCAGCAACAAGAGTCTTCAAAGCAATGCTAGCAATGTCGCGATGCTGATCCTTTCCGTTCAGCAGTTTCTCACACAGCTTATTGATCATGTCCACCACTCGCTCCTCCGTCACCTTCTTCACTAATGGGGCAAGACTGCACAATCACCCCCAAAAAAAATAAAAAATAAAAAATAAAAACAAAAATAAAAACAAAACAAAAAACGAATTTATCAAAAATTTTCAACTTAATCCCAAACTAAAAGACAACAATCATGACACATATAAAAGGAATGAAACAATAGACCTTTAAAAGTCTAGAGGTTTTCTGCTGGTGTTTTATTCTTTTTTGTGTATATTTCTTTGTTTTCAACTATCCTTTTGAACCGCCTTCAAGTTAATTCTACAGTTTCTCATCAATAGATATATATGTGTGCGTGTGTGTGTGTGTGTGGATATAGATATAGATATATGTAGAGACAAATATCAAATATATATACCATTTGACAGCTAAACCAGAAACATCTCCAGCAACATCATCAAGCTGCTGAATGATGATATTCACTAACTTGATCTCTAAATCGGAATCCGCCCTAAAATTGTCTCTATTTAATTCATTTAAGAGATCAGATGTTGCCATGTATCTGTAATCTTTATCCTTGCCCGTCATCTGCACACAACCCCAAACAAGTCAAGTCATCCACATTAAAACATACATACATACATACATACATACATACATATATATGTGTATATATATAAACACACACACACACACACACACACACACACACACACACACACACACACACACACACACACACACATCTATATGGGCACAGTAAAACAAGTCTGCCCATTACAGATCATACCTTCTCCAGTATACTGGTCAAAGCTAAATTTGCCATAACTGCACACCTATAAGAAGCGGAGAAACAAAAAACAAAAAAAAGTGTAAATCAATATCGATATAAAAACATATATATGCCTTGAATCTGAAATTGAAACCGCAACATTACAACAACACTGTGATTATAATAGTAATCATAAACCGAGACTTGTACAAACCGCTGAAATTACACTGAAAAAGCCCTGAATTTTTTTTTAAATAAAATTGAAGAAAACCGAACGGATTGTAAAAACAAGCCTTGCGTATTTGCAGTTAAATCCTGGTAAAAAATCAAAAAACAAAATTCTAAGAATCAGAATTATCCTATTTCTGAAAATAAGATAGAGGAAAACCTTAAGAAAAAAATAAAATAAAATCCTAATACGATTCGAACAGAAAGTTTGGGGGAAAAACACAATGCACTGTGAAACAGAAACCAAAAATTACTCCAGAAATCAATGGAGAAAAAATTAAGAAAATAAAAAAAAATAGAGTGAAAATCTTGATCTGTGGTCTGGAAAATGAGGAAGAAAGTGAGAGTCTTAGAGATAGAAAAATCGAGGAAGCGAAGAAGAAGAAGAGAGCGAGAGAAGAAGGAGGCTGACCAGAAAAGCAGTTCGCGAGCTCTCAGTAGAAAATTATCTCTTTTTCTCAATCCTCTGTGTGTCTCCGCAATGTGTGTGGGGGTTGGTGGAGGTGAATCAGACTCAAAAGAGTGCACTGGTAGGGCAGACAGAGAGAGAGAGAGAGAGGGCCTGCCCTGGTTTTGTTGATCCCCTTTTTATATGGCCACGACAAGATTTGCTACTTCCCAGGGTGGTCTATTCATGTGTCGTTTCTCTTTTTTATGTTATTCTTTTTTTTACTTAAGAAGCAGTTTCCAGTATGTATAGTCTAACGAATAAATTTACACTTAATTTATTATAAAATATAAAATTATAAATATCTCATTTCTAATTTTAAAAAAAGAAAGTCCGTTTTTCATTTCTCCCTTCAACACACTAAGTCACGGACTCGGTTAGTTTTTAAACTCAAACACCATGGATGAATTTGTATTGAATAGGACGAGAGCCATATGTTTTGTTTTCTGGGCAGATCTGATCGGACATGGCCGGTACTTTGCGCGGTTATTTGGTGGTTTGATCGTTTATTTTTCTTGGCCGTTTGTGGAACATTCAACATGTACTGCCCAATTTTTAGGTAGGATTCGGTAGGTTTTTTAACCAGTAAAATCAACGGTAATTTGGAGATTCTTAATTACTGCAAATCCATTTTACCTTATAAGCAATACGGAAAAAGGTTTAAACATACTGGTCGTACTAATTTGAGAAATAAAAATAAACGGATAAATTACAATGCATTCATTCTAGATCTGTAAGTTTGTATCTAGCTCAGTAAATCATATGTTAAAAGAAACTAGGAGCACCAGTCACTAACATAATGTGAGTCCCACGATATCAAAATTATAGATATAACATATTTTAACATCAGTAATATCTCAAGTATTATATATATATAAGGCCGAGGAGAGAGATGTATTTTTATTTTTGTTAGGTTAATTAATGTTTAAAGATTTGCATTATACAAATCATTGAGAAAGTTTGGATTTTTTTTTTAATGTTTAGTTTAAGATGAGTGTTTTGTAAAAATGGTTGAATGAGATTTTTTTTTTTTCTTTTTTGAGAAGGATATGAAAGTATAAAATATACAATCAATGGCGAAAAAAAAATCCAACCATAAGATGTCTATTTTTATCAAAATAGCAAGTTAAGTTAAATCATGAGTCGTGAAAAACACAACTAAATACATGGCTAACCTAACAGTTTGAAGCAAGAAATGAAACAAAAAAAAATGATCTTTGACATCAAAAAGATATATCATCCTCCGATTGTACCTAGAAAATTAAAAAAAAAAAATTTGATTAGTAAAAGTTTATATGAAAAACGATTAACAAAAGCAACTTTAGATTCTAGATTTAGAGCTTATCTTTAAGTAAAACTTCTTGATTGTATCTTCTTGATTGACATTAACTCGATTGGAATGGTTAGATAATTGGAGTGACAGTGAAATAAAAAAATAATGTGCTCTTCTTTATGCATCTCCAATCAATTATTTTTGAAACTCTCAATAGTAGAGACTAAAAACAATAAAACCCTTTGAAACTCTCATAAAACAGACTAAAGATAAATAACTACTAACTCGAAAGAAGACAATTGATAATATGAATGATATAACTCCTTGATCTGTCATTAACTAGTAAAAGAATCAGAAATCAAGATTGAAACTATTGGTGCAGGTGGAATGTTCTCGAGTCAAATTATATCTTCTGTGACACCTAATGCATGTTTGGCAAGATCATACACAGTTTTACTGGTTGTTTTGAATACATTTTTAATATATTATAGTGAATCTACTATATATGAGAATGCTAAAAAAATGAAAAAATCAAACGACATACGGAATAAAGAGTAATAAAATTGAAAAAAAATATATATCTGTATGAATGAGAAAGTTTTATTTGCTAAAAAATAAGAAAGTCGTTTTTCAGTTATCTTTCTCCCACACCTTACTTATGCGCGAACCAACGAAATCAGGCACAAGCCTAGATGAGTTTTTAAACTCAAACACCACGACTGGATTTGTGTTTTTTAAATATTGTTGTTTGTTTTGTTATTTATGAAGAAACAACCAGGCGGGCGGGTGGTTTTTGTGGTTATTTGGTGGTTAATTTATGTTTTGTTTAGCATTTAAGTTCAACTTCGATCAAACTGTACTTTTTCATTTTACTTTTAGTCTTTTCTAAAAAATTAATAAAATTTATAACTAGTTTTTGAAAAATCAACAAATTTCAACTTAAAAATTTCATCTTCAACCAGCGAACCAAACGCACGCTTAGTTATTTTATTGACTATCAGTAATCATTTATTGACCATAATATATATCATCAATTTTTACAGTCAATCACTGATTAACCATAGTAGTGATTGACTATAATCAAAATCAACAATTTTTCGATTAATCAGTTATTAACTATACTAAATATTAAAAGGTCTTTCTTTTTATAAAATAATTACTCAATTTTCTTAAATGATAAATCAATTATTGACCACGTAATATAGTTAATTTGGTTCATCAGTTATTGACTTACAGTCAATTAGATTGACTATAACGTAAATCACTAAATTCTATAATTAATCACTAATTAATTATTAGTCAATCACTGAAATCACCAAATTTTTTTGACTAAATCTTAAAAAATAACAAACAGTCATTTTGTTAAATTAAAAACAAGTTGGACTATTTTTTAGATTAGGTGACTAAAAAA
>JAFMPE010154085.1:0-11387 GCA_024759925.1 Ficus religiosa
GATCGTAAATGTTTTATTTTAGATCTCTTATAGTTTCAATATTAGAGTTCGAAATCACATGTCCTCACTTTAAGATCCAGTCTTAAAAGTGATATTTTTCCATGAGAACTATAGAACTAGGACGGACTGGGTAACTGTAAGGTTAAGCCTAATGGGAGAATGAGTGAGTTCTTTATGTTGTTCCACCTCTAATTCCACTAGATTTTTAAATGGACGATAGACTGATGGTTTAAGTACACCATCGATCAACAATAAAAATTTATTATAGAAAGTGAAAATTTTTGCCTTAACTAGCATTAATCTAGAGATCTAAGACAATTTTTGCACCATTTAAATAAATTGATTATGACATAGTCTGGCAAAATGAAAAGTTTAATCACATTTGGTCTCGGAAGTCTGATGCTATTTTGATGATTGATTCTCAAAATGTAGCAAAACATTACCATGCATGTACCTAATCGACAAACTTGATGCAGTGCATGTTTGAACTTGGTGATTTGCCTATATGGCCATGGCTTGGGTCTCAAGAAGTGTTTACTCTATCTATTGGTTTGTTTATAGATTTGTAGGGACTTCTCAAAATAAGAATCTTCCTAAGTCTGATATTGATGGTGTATAAGGGGTTTGCTTACACCTTTCCTATTAGTTACAACTTTTGGGTGCTGTCTATGTATTTGTGACAGGCTTCTCGAATTAAGTGTCTAATGATTGGGTGGATTACCAAAATTCTTAAAATTCACAATGTGATACTTTTTTACATTTAACACGATGTTATACTTGATTATGAATTTAACAACAAAATATATAACATAAATCAAATTTAACATAAAAATAATAATGTATTAATTACTCAATCATAAAATTTTAGGTTGACTCATTAATTTAATGCTCTAATAAAATGCACTTAGAGTGAAATTCCCAACATTCCATAAGACCATAACCGAAAACTGGGCTTTACTTAATGCAAACGACATTTCTGAAAACTTCGTGCCGACTGACTTCCCATAAACGACGCGTCGTAAGTGACAAAACATCATTAATCTTGACAAATAAAAAATTAAAAAATTCTCAAGCCACTAGAACAACTCGGGGATGTAGCTCAGATGGTAGAGCGCTCGCTTAGCATGCGAGAGGTACGGGGATCGATACCCCGCATCTCCAACTTTTTTTTTTTTTCCCCAGCAAGAAACGACATCTAACTTAAAAAAAAAAAATTTTTTTTTCCCCTCAAGAAACGACATTGAGTACCATGAAACAACAAAAGCAGGAGAACATAGTTGGAGCAGCTATAGGAGCTCGTTGAGCTTGAGGACCACGTCTGATATCATCCGTGGGGCCCATGGGAATCCCGACCCAAAATACGTCTGTCAGCCGAGCCACCCTTCTTCATCCTTTCCCCTTTGGTTTGGTCCTCCTCGCCGGACATCCATCCCTCTCTCTCTACGTTCTCTCTCTTCCAGCAACAGCTTCCCATCCAAAGGTAAGATTTTCTCGGCGGCCAAACACAGTCATTTCTTTTCATGTTTTTCTTCCTGCCTTTTCTATACCTTAACTACTCTTTGGAAAATCACTTTTTTTCTTTTTATTGAAGTACTGTGCGCAGTTTTGCTTGAATTTCCATGGCGTCGACGATAATCAACGCGCCGAGCGCGATGAAGGGCTTGGATTGCCAAATCTACGTCGGTCTCAGGCCGTCGTCGGTGAGCGCGAAGAGCTTTAATTGTGTTCGGACTTCTTCAACCAAGGCTAATCCTGGCCGTCGATTGACCGTGAGAGCGAGCCAATCCCATAGCGGGCCCTTTGAGAAGCTGGGACTGAGCGACGCTGAGTGCGAAGCCGCCGTCGTCGCCGGGAATGTGCCGGCGGCACCGCCGGTTCCGCCTAAGCCCAAGGCTCCAGCCGGAACTCCCGTGGTCCCTACGCTTGTGAGTTAAAGTCATGAAATTTAATTGGTTTTTCCATTAGATGCTTAAATGACATTTACAAAAATCGAGAATTTCTAATGTGAACATAGTGAGCTGATAATTAGTTATACTAAGCATAAGCTGGGATTTAGTTTGGAGTTAGAGTTATACTTTGTAGATTAGCTCCTGGGAGGCTAATTTAGTTGGTTTATTCAATTAACCACACAAATGGGATAATCAAAATAGAGCAATTCTAGGTATGACCATTGGTTTCAGTGGACGCGTGTCCCAAAGGATAAAGTTTTTAGGGAGAATTATATAGGGATAATTAATTTTTAGTGGGGTAAAATAAGAAAAATATAAAATGTAGTTTTAAGAGGTAAAGTTAAAAAAATAAAAAAATAAAAATTCACCGGGCCGAAGCCCCCACTCAGCCATGGTTGGCTCTGCACCTAAGCTAATGTATGTCGTGGCTGCCGAAAAGAGCTGTCAGGTGACAGTTTGACAAAAAGTCTGACTAATTGGGTCCATTGTCCGTTATGATGTATGACATTTTTAATGTATATAATTATTTGATTGTTCTTTTTAGGATTGTGTTTGTATGGGGTGGGTCATGTCTGTGAGTGTTTTTGTTTTTCTTGTTCATTGATATTGTTTTTTGTTTCAGCCACTAAGTCGGCGGCCTCGTCGGAATCGGAGTTCGCCTGCAGTAAGGGCGGCATTTCAGGAAACAACCTTATCGCCTGCCAATTTAGTCTACCCACTTTTTATTCATGAAGGTTCGTTATTGATTATGCCAATTGGACATGAGTTTTTCCTTTCAATTCATGTGCTAGGAACCTAATTCTCATAGCCAAACTCAGTGAAAGAAACTGTCTTTGTTGAACATTAATGGTGAATTGAAGATACAAGAACTACAAGAACAATAAACTTGCAGTATTCGAAATACTTGTGAACTCTCCCATGGGTTTCCCCAATTTCCCACTAAATCGTCCATACCCGTCATTAGTTGCTAATCCTCCTACCTATACTACAAATTCTTTTTAACAAACTCTATCGAACTACTAACAAAGTTAGCCCAACTATAGGCAGTAATTACTATCAGTTACAAGCTAATGAACCAACTATCAAGTACTTCAAAAGCTTTTATCTATACGAATTGCTTGGTCACCCTGTTATTTTTGCAAACTTTGCAGGTGAGGAGGACACACCTATTGGAGCCATGCCGGGATGTTATAGACTTGGGTGGAGACACGGACTTGTGGAAGAGGTGATAATGATACCCTTTATAAATTTTTCTCAAGGAATTAGCTTTGATACTCTGTAGTTGTTCTATGTAATCCACTTATAAGACTTTCTCAGCGTAGAGTTACTGAAGGCACCGAGAAAGAAATAAAAATGGTCAAAGTGATGTTATACTAGTATGATGAGATAAATAAGCACCTCGAAATGTATGACATGTCTAAATTGTGACGTTTAGAAGTTCTATAAAGTCAGTATATGTATTTTCATAATTCTTTTGTGCAAATAGATATTTTTATGAAATTATTTTGCGTAAAGTATCTTATTATTTCTTTGCTCATTTTCAAGCATTTAGAATCACTCTTTAAGCCTTGTTTGATCAGGTTTCAAAGGCTCGATCTTATGGTGTTAATAGTATTGTGCTTTTCCCCAAAGTTCCGGATGGTTTAAAGGTACTTGCTCTCCCTTTCTTCATGTCGACCTTATGTTTTACAGCATTTCATGGTTCGACTGGTTTTTGTCTCTTAGTCTCCCACTGGAGATGAAGCATACAATGACAATGGTTTAGTGCCTCGCACAATAAGATTGCTCAAGGACAAATTCCCTGATCTTGTAAGTAAACACTGAACACTTCTATTTAAGAGTTCGAGATTTAAATGCTTTCTAGATAACTGTAACGTGTGTGTGCCGTGTGGAAGTAGATTATCTTCTAAAGTCATTTAACCCGTCTTTCATCAGGTTATCTACACTGATGTTGCTTTAGATCCTTACTCATCTGATGGCCATGATGGAATCGTTAGGGAAGATGGTAAGCAAATATGCTTGATGTCTTTAAATTTTTCAGTTTGTTCAGTTGGTGAAAAACTTGCTGTGTCAAGTTTATTCCTTTTTCCCACGATTGCAAATTAACTTTAAAACTTCCGGTTGACAATTTTTCTGTGCCAATCCTCTTCCCATATTAGTTTATTCCCTTAGATGATGACATTAAGTTGTTGATTGTCTAATTTGAACTTGATCCACTGCAGGAGTTATTATGAACGACGAGACAGTACATCAACTATGCAAACAAGCTGTTGCACAGGTAATTTTGTGGCAACTATTTTTAGTGCATTTTTATTCCTGCAATTCAATTGCCTGCTCGTACAATTTGTGTTCGTGTTTGATCTTTCCTTGCAACTTTTTCAAATTTCTTGTGGGTAACTTGAGATGGGCAGAGCACAGTTGTTTTTCCTGATTTTTATGTCAGTGGAACTTAAATTTGTGTCCCACATTCATATTTTTGCTGGTGGTTTGAACATTTAATACAACAGTGTTTGTTTTTACTGGTCTATGCTTTTGTGACTAGACATATTTCGGTTGCTTCTCTTTTACTTCAAATAATAGGCTCGGGCTGGAGCAGACGTTGTCAGTCCTAGTGATATGATGGATGGTCGTGTAGGAGCAATTCGAGCTGCTCTTGATGCTGAAGGCTTTCATCATGTTTCTATCATGTCCTACACTGCAAAGTAATATTCAATTTGTCATTTTGAATCTCTCCCACAGAATCCTTTTCTTCTCTCTCTTTATGCATCCTTTCCTCCTTCTCGACTCTCAACACACGTTGGTTTGCCTTCCCAAACAAATAGGAGATTCTTGACCAACTACCTTTGATTTCACATGGGTTTTGTTTGATAGACCAAATATGTTTGTATAGCTGAAAACCTCCTATATTAGTCTGATCCACTGTCTGGTCCATTGTGGTATGCGTTATCTTTGTAACCAATGTTGATCTTTATCGTGCTGCAAACAGGTATGCAAGTTCATTCTACGGTCCATTTCGAGAGGCGCTAGACTCAAACCCACGTTTTGGTGACAAGAAAACGTATGTATTTTGTTGCAGTGTCATTTCATGGAATTTTCTTTAGCTTAGGCATCTGTTACTGACTTTTTTTTTTTGTAATTAATTTGGCTTCAAAACCCCAAGTTATCAGATGAACCCAGCAAATTATAGAGAAGCCTTAATCGAAACCCATGAAGATGAGGCTGAAGGAGCTGACATTCTCTTGGTTGGTATTGTTTGCTTTGAAAATCTTGAGACCTATCTAATCGGGAATCGTATACACTGACTTTACCTAATATGATATGCAGGTGAAACCCGGTCTTCCATATTTGGATATCATCAGATTACTTCGGGATAATTCTCCTTTACCCATTGCAGCTTATCAGGTAATCTCATTTATTTAGTGGTAACCATCAAAGACGAGGAAAAACTAAACACCAATCATTTAAATGGGATTGCATGGACTCTCTTCCTTCATGTTTGCATTTTGGATGAATTTTATTCATCTCTATTTTACTCGAGACATAAGTTCTCCATCGGTGTGTTCAGGTCTCGGGTGAATACTCAATGATCAAGGCCGGTGGAGTTCTTAAAATGATCGACGAAGAAAAGGTTATGCTGGAATCATTGATGTGCCTTCGACGAGCTGGAGCTGATATCATCCTCACATATTTTGCCCTGCAAGCTGCCAAAACTTTGTGTGGAGAAAAGTAGTGAAATATACGGATCTTGTTGACCATGGAGGCCTAAAATACTGATCATATTGAGATGAAATGATTTTATATCAGAAATGCAAAATCGAGCTAAAATGTAAAATTAAAGCCTTAGTGATGCGGTTTGTAGTAATAATGAGTTAGGGTTTTGTTTGGCACGCCATTACGTACTATATATTACTTGTATTGGAGAATCCAGGCTACCAAAATGTCGTGAAACTAGTCTGTATTCTGTATTCGACTTTTTTCTTTTTCTTGCACCTTTTCATTTTCAATAGAAAATTCAAATCTAAACTGTGATACGTGACCTCTCGGGCAAGGAGATTAAAATTCTCGTGGATGCTCTTCACCATATTTGAACTTTCGTGTTCGAGATGAACCGATGATCATTGACAATTTTCTTATTAGAATATGGTGTCTATTTTGCTCACGTTTTTGCATATAATTAGTAGTTATATTTATATCAAGTTATTTCAAAAAGATTACCAGCCGGCATGTTGCCAAAGTGTAGTGGTAGCATTCTTGTATCTTGCATATGTTCCAAAGTGAAGCAAAACAACAAAACTAGACATCATCACGTCTTACGTGGGTTCCAAGAAAGAAAAGCTCTTGGAGATGCATGCTTTTGGATGAGACTTCCATGTTTGAAAAATTCAAAACCAATCAAAATTGAAATTGGAATGGATGAAAGGGGCATTATAGAAAAATCCATATCGCTCAAAGATTGATGCATCATTATCCATGGAAGCTCGTTGCAAAATTGCTTTTTTGGGAAACATAAGTTTTAAGTTGTACATGAATACTGGCGTATCAAGCTTCTTTGTCTAACAAGCTCGTGAAGATCATGAACAATCTTAAATACAGCGTCGGGTTTCGCCAGCTTTAGTGCATTTTGTGACATGGCCTGGAGCTCATCAGCTTTTGGTCCGAACCATTGAGCAACTATATTTGCTATTTCTTTCGGAGATTTTGAGAACTTCCCGCATCCATTTTCAACCACATAAGGCACGTTCCCAGCCTCCTGTAACAAGATGAAGATTTTGCATGATATTCTAGAGCTATAAGAGAAAGGAGGAAAAACGGAGTAGAACACGACTCGATGGTATAAATTACCTGCCCAGCAATGTAATCATTCAAAATGATAGGCACCCCTCGTATCATGGCTTCTGCGATTGTCCCTGGACCCGCCTAACAGGGGTGATCATAGCTAGATCAGCTGCTGATTAAATAGAACAAGACAATCAACATTTTCCATGAGAAACTTACCTTGGTAATAATGCAGTCACAAGCTCCCATGCATTCCTCCATTTTGGTGACAAACCCTTTCACCTATAACATTGATCTATATCAGCAACTTCCATATTTCTGTATCTATGTTGCTATAACATGTGTTGCAATGAGAAAAGATGTTGAGACCAAAAATAAATAAATAAATAAAATATAAGCATGGGGGTATGTTAGGCCAAGCAACAAAAGCCCTTGGAAGTGGCCACCTTGTTACCGGTTGATGCCAAATTATCTTAATTTGTAATCGAGAGGAGAGAGTGCAATACCTGGACAGGAACTTTCCAATCAATCGCACGCAATTTGTTGGCAAGCTTTTTGTTGCGGCCACAAATCACAAGAACCTGACCTCTAGGTTCCCCAAGAACCTCATCATATAATGCCTCCCCAAGTGCCCGAGCAGTAGCCTCAATAGGGCCCATCCCTTCACCACCTCCCATCAACAACACAGCGGGAAGATCGTCATCCATACCCAATTCTCTCCTTAGTTCAACCTACAGGCAATAAGAAAGAAAAACAGGGCAATAGGTAGTTATTTCATCGACAATAGTTATGTTTGGCAACAAAAAGGAGATTCTAGATATCCAGGATCACCAACAATTATAGAAGTACATGCAACATGATTAACCAAATAAGTTAATAAGCACCATGGTACCAGATTTCCATAAGATAAAGAATTTAAAAGAATTCTCTCCGTTACTCATCTTATTTATAAGGAACCAAAACACAAGGTCGCGTAGCAGAAGAAATTGTACTTGTCAGACAATAAATGCAAATATATTCCAACACACATGTAGGCAAATGCATGCAATATTTGATTCCCATTGAAGGTAATGCAGTGAAGGAGAGTACAAATAAAGAAATAATCAAAATAGATCAGTTAGAAAGGCAACCAACCTTTGGCCTAACAGGCTTAACAAATGAAGGTCGCACCGGGAGGCCATAAACCTTGATTTGGTAAGGTTTGAGTCCAGCTTTTTGTGCCCTTTTTGCTACCTCTGCTGTTGGGCAATAGCATCTTGTTACAAGTTTATGGAACCTGAATAATGAGATTCACAACGTCAAAAACTATGATAAGGTTTGAGCATTATTTGAATAAACTATGAGCACCAACCATGTAGGATGGCAAGTGCTTAGATCGGTAACTACTGTTGTAAACACGATCTTCTCCAATAGACCCTTCGACCTCAAGATACGAAGTGGTACATGTTGCATCAATGGATGTACACTGATAATAATATCTGGTTGGTACTTCATCAGTCCTTTAGCAACCTCTCTAAAAAATTTAAAGAAAAAAGGAAGAAATCATTATGTCATAATTGCTATCATCAACAACACTTAAATCGAGGCCAAAAAAAACAAAAAAACATCATATTTAGCTGTACCAGACAGAGAAACATATTGTCATGCACTGAAGTCAAAACGAAAACATTGTTAGTATTTGATAGACCGCCTCTTTTTTCTATGCCACTTCTATTACATTTTTACTAGCAGTCTGCTCTTTTCCTTGTAAAAAGTTCTGTAGAAACCTCTTTCGTTTTCATTATTTCAAGCATATTCAAAAAGTAGCTACATCTGGGACAGGGTTAAAGAAAGAAGTCTCCTAAGTCAAAAAATTCAGCGACGTTAACCTGGCCACATTCTATCTCCTCATCCTACTAATGATCAGCCCAAAAATTAATATGGGCAAAACCACACCCAACTGAGAAACATGATGAGGCAATCACTAGGACCATAAATATGACACAAGATATGATCAAGCAGGTAAATAAAGAAAGTGAAAAGGCCAGCACGTCTTACCGAGCTATAAATGTTGAAGTTGCTGCAAAATTTGACTGATGTACAACTCGTGGTGCCGTTCCATAATATGTCATCTTCCATAAAGAACCATGTTTCACCAGGAAATTATAGCTCCTTGGAAGTTGGTTAAACGGCCAAGGAGTATGATCCGTCCACAAATCGGTAACAAACACCTGTGTACACACATTCTTAACTGTTAAAGCACCGAACTGACTAAAAATTATGAGCTTTTACCTATTAACTGAATTCTCATTTCCTGTTGCACGTAAATCCAATGAAGGAAATGAGCGACAACTCATTTTGTGCACTCTTTCTTTTCAAAATTGTTAAGTCACCTAGAGACAATATTAACCCCAAACTAAGACAAAATAGTTTGCATAACACAATCAACCCGAAAAATGAATTGTTTCATTGACAGAATTTCATCAAGTTCTATTAAAATTATCAAAATATGATTCAAATGTCATATGACGAACATACTTTGTTCTTTTTATGCGATATGATTCTAATGTGATGTGACGAACATATTTTTTCATACGCTCCTACAGAATTCTCCAATCACCAAAATTATCAGTTTCCATCACATTATGGAAAAAACCCATTGAAGTGAATGACCAACCTGATATTGGTCCCCAAATGCTTCATAGAAAGCGGCCTTTATGGCTTCTGCAGAAGCCCGGTGACCGCCACCGGTATCACTCATCAAAATCAGAACCTTTTTCGGGTTCTCAGCTTCCACGCCATTCAAGGCCAAACCATTCTCCTCCAAAACACCGATTCCGTCTTTAAAGCCATTATTACCGTCCCCGCCGCCATTGATATTACTCCCCGGACCACCGTTATTATCCCCATAACCAATCCTAAGCGAAGCGAACCCAATCGGAATCCTCTCGCAATGGAGCCTAATAGCTCTGTTGAAATGAACCACGAATTTCCTAACACTGGAACTGCTCTTACTGCTCAAGCTGAGGGAAGCGCCGCCGGCGTTGAGCTTTTTCCCGGAAAATGAATCGCAGAACATGAAATTGGAGAGAAAAGAGGAGTGCCCATCTGCGCCGGAATTGCTAAACGTCGAGGTGAAGGCGAAGCGACCCAGTTGGGATACCAAGTCGTAGACGGGACTCGGCTCTTGAACCGCCGCGGTTGAAGGGTTGTTCATATCTGAATGTGCAAAATAAGATTAAAAAAACAATAAACAAAAAAGAAGACGGAAAAGTTAATCTATGAGTTCATGGTGGTGGTTTGTAGGAAGAGAACAAAGCGTCGTTGAGGAAAAGAGGAAGGGGTTCTTTGTGGGGTTTTGGAAAAATGGAAATTATGGCTAAGAGAAGAGAGAGAAAGAGAGGAGAGAGAGAGGGAAATCTTGGGGTTAAGTTTTTAGCCACAAAGGAAGGATTTTGGTGTGTGTGTGTGTGTGTTCGTGTTTGAGCTTGGTAGAGAACGACACACGCATTAATGGAGCCCGAGAGAGGAGAGAGAGAGGAGAAGGTAGATTCTGAGGAAATGGGGACAAAATGCTGTTCAGAGCCTGGGAAGTAACAAATAACAGCCACTTTCATTGGATGAGGCTGCGGACTTTTTTGGTTCGGTTTCGACTACTAATCACACAGCGGATTTTGGACTCCCCCATTTGACATCTTTTTATAGAAATGAATTACTGAATTCAAAAAAAAAAAAAAAGAATTCGGAATTTAGCGTACTAATCAGTAATCACGCGTGTACGACCTCAGTTTCCATTACCCAAAAGTCAATGGCTTTTTGCCATGTCAGCATCAGTCAATGAGAAGGGTATATACTTTTCTTTTCTTTTCTTTTCTTTTTTTTTTTTGGGTGTCTCGTCCGCACACGAATTTAGAATTAATTCACCTTTTATTTTGGTCGGAGATGTCATCTTTTGTTGAGCTTATTTTACAAGTGTTTACATAGGAGTTAGGCGTAAAGAATTGATTCTCACATGTAGAACTAAAATGTGAATATGATATTATTTGTATAATAATAATTCTATAAAGATAGGTTATTTATGGTGACAATGTTACACATTTTAAGTTGTTGTTACATATTTGCCCCTCCCCCCCTCCCTCCCACCCTAAAAAAAAAAGGAAAAAAAGTTATTGTCTAGGGGGCGGAGGAAGGGGGCGTGAGCGGGGCACAGCTTCCATTCAAATTTTTTGTTTTTTTAATTTTTTCTAAAAAATTTTCAAATTTTTTTAATTTGTTTGTACTGAAAATAAAATATTCTTATACAATATTTATTTTGTCCTCACTAAAAATAAAAAATTCTTACAGAATTCCCACTAATATTAATTTCAATAAAAAAATTTATATTTTTACTATTTTGTCCCCATTAAATAAAAAACTATCATATAAACCCATTAAAATCAAAAATTCTCATATAATCCCACTAAAATTTGTTTTATCTTAAAAAAAATTAGTTTATACCCCCATTGAAAATAATTCCTGGTTCCGCCTCTAATTGTATAACATAAATATATGTTAACTATCAATCATTCATGAAGAACGTAAACGTAACCCTAAAATTATAAAATACGTATCAAAATATATAATACTATGAAACACTTTAATATTATAACATAATAGGAAAACAATATTAACATCTTGAAAAAA
>JAFMPE010154118.1:0-11353 GCA_024759925.1 Ficus religiosa
GCAGGAGAAGAAACCGGGACGGCTTTTCAACCTTCCAAATTCAGAAAGACGATATTTCATTTTCCTCTTTATCTTTTGTAGCTGGATTTTGTAACGACTAGAGGTCTTGGGACCACAACTTTAAATGTTCTTTTAGTAGTATCTTTAAGAATTTGTACATAACAACGTGACAAAAACTAGTTCTCAGGTAAGGATAGCAGTAAGCAGTACGGATTTGGGATTTTTACTTTTAGTGGGGGCACAAATAAATATAAAAATTGAAATTAAAATTAAGAAAAAAGTTTCAGTCTTTCTTGATAATAAACTTCTGTTCTTTTGGTAGGATCTTTTAGAATTGGTACAAAACAATGTCACATGATCACCAAATGTATACCTCTGTCATGCCTTTGAGGCTTGACTTCTTGGTGAGTCTGATAGCCAAGAGCCGCCGGTGAGGGATTCAGCCGCCAGCGACGGATTCCGGATCTTACTTTATTTGGGGAACAAGTAGGTTTTTTTTTTTTTTCATATATATAAATTAAAATAAGAACAAAAGTTTCAATCTTCCTAGATAACAAACTTCTGTTCAGTATTGTTGAAGAAATTACAAGTTTGATTATAGGTATTTTAAGGTCAAAAGTGTGGCACCATAATCATATTGTCAAACAAAACGTAAAATAACAGTGTTTAATGAAATTTTATAGTATTCTACCGAGATTAAATTAAATTCCATACTATATCACTTTGCAGTTTTTCATTTACAGACACGATATTCAATTAAATGCATGTTAATAACAGTAGTCTATGTACAATTTACTTCTTTGGAGAATTTAAGCATTTCTTGTTAGCACCCTTTGTGAATAAAATCATCAGTAGTAACAGCAAGGGATAATCGCTCCATGACTCTCTCTCTCCCATCCATCAGAAGTTCTATTCTTGGTGTCTGCACTTAGTCCTTGTGAGGTTGCTATTGACACGCATGGACTTCTAGAGATTGTCGGCGAGAGCATGAACTAGTCCCTTTTCATTCCACCTATATAGTCCCAAACTCTCAGTTGTGGATGGGGACGCGAGGACACAACTGTACCCTTTTCTCATGGAGCAAAAAAGTTTGCGAAGAAAAGCTACTCGTTATCTGTTTCCATCTTGATCCGAACAAAAGAGTATGAACCTCTTATCTGGCACATATCCTTCATCAATCATGAGTTTAAAGTGTTCGGCTAGAACTCCATAAATCATCTCAGCTTGTGGATGCATTCTATCTCAAACAACAAAGCTGTGAACTTTCTTATCTATCTCGATCCAACTAATGCCCGTTTCTTTTGCTACCCCCATCTCCTTCATTCTCTTGAAAGTTCTCGCTTTCTCTTTCCATTTCCCTTCGGAAGAATATATGTTGGCCAGCAAAACAAAAGGTGTCGGGCTCTCAGGTGCCTCCACAATTAACTGCTCTGCAGCAAATTTTCCCATCTGAGAATCAGAATGGAAACTACAAGCACCGAGCAATGCTTGCCAAACTAGTGGGCCAGGCTTCTCCGGCAGCCCTTTGATGAAATCTTTAGCTTCTATGAGAAGTCCCGCTCGACCTAACATGTCAACTACACAAGCATAGTGTTCCGTCCTTGGACTCATTCCATGATCCCTAGTCATGGAGTTCAAGAACTCCATGCCCTTCTCAACTAAGCCTACATGGCTACAAGCATGAAGCAGAGACAAAAATGTAACATCGGTTGGCTTTACGCCTTCCAATTTCATTTCTTCATACAATTGTAGTGCTCCAAAGCCATCCCCGTGGCGAGCAAAAGCTGCAATCATGGAATTCCACGAGATCGAGTTCTTCCAAGGCATCTCATTGAACACCCTGATTGAATCCTCCAGTTGGCCACACTTGGAATACATGTTTATAAGACCATTGTTGACATAAGTGTTGTAACTGAAATTCCTTTTGACAATTAGACTGTGAATTTGCGTTCCTAGTCCAAGAGAAGTATCGTTACCGAATACTCCAAGAACCGCTGAAACCATATCTGTGTCAATTGCAATCCCTGCCTTCACCATTTTCTTAAAGATTTGGACAGCTTCTTCCTTAAACCCGTTTTGTGCAAATCCCACAAGGATAACAGTCATGGCAACCTCATCAAGGTCTTCCGCAGACTCAAAAATCCGCCATGCATCTTCTATACTACCACATTTTGAGTACATGTCCATTAGTGCACTCTCAAGGTGCAAGTCTGATTCGATTCCCAGTTTCCACAAAAGCGCATGAATTTGACGCCCTTCACTTAATGCCTGCAGGCCAGAACACGCCATGAGCGAGCTTAAATACGTCAAAGAATTCGGATACACTGTCCCACTACGCATCAGCACAAAAAATTCCAGACTCTCTTTATAGAGTTCATTCTGTACAAGGCCTGAAATCATAGCCGTCCACGTAACAACACTCCTTTCAAGCAACTCATCAAAAACCCGCCTTCCCGAACTAACACACCCACATTTGAAATACGATGTTATCAACGAATTCCCCACTGTAGTTTCCCGCTCATACCCGCACCGGAAAACTAAGCCATGTAACTTCTTATTCAAGTAACCAAACTCTGGTCCATCCAAAGCTGACAAAACTGTAGTCAATGTAGCTTTATCAAATTCACAAAATCCCAATTCCCGCATCCGTTTAAAGTACCCAAAACCGACACCAAACTGCCCATTCCTCAAAAACCCCGAAATAACCGTATTCCACGAAACCGTATCTCTCAGTGGCATTTCATCGAACAGTTTGACTGCGTTTGATAAATCACGACATTGCGAGTACAAACAAAGGAGAGAGTTCCAAACAAAAAGAGAATTACGGATAATATCCTCGTCTTCGGAGTCAAAGAATTCATATTGCTTGATGAGAGAAGCGTGAATGGAAGAACCCAGATGAAAGAAGCCTTGTTTTCCGCATAGTGGAAGAAGACGGCTTATAGCTACGTGGTTGAGAACAAAAATGGAGGCTTGGGAAAATGGGTTTTCGTGGATTTTGAGTTTGAAGGGAGAGATGAGAGAGGAAGCCCAAGATGGCAAGCGAGAGGTCAGGCTGAGGAAGACCCATCTGGAGTTCATCCATGAAAATGGACTACCGAGACACCGACTAGGCTACGGAATGTGTTGTGATAATAATTACCGAGGAGAAGGGCTCAAGTCCCCCCCTATAAAACTCCCTCATAACTTGGACATCTTCTACAAAATTACACCCTTTTTTTTTTTTTTTTTTTTACACATTCACTCCTTAACTTTTCACAATTTGACAAGCTCTGTCCTAAATTTTAATAATCACAAATTNGAAAATGGGTTTTCGTGGATTTTGAGTTTGAAGGGAGAGATGAGAGAGGAAGCCCAAGATGGCAAGCGAGAGGTCAGACTGAGGAAGACCCATCTGGAGTTCATCCATGAAAATGGACAACTGAGACACCGACTAGGCTATGGAATGTGTTGTGATAATAATTACCGAGGAGAAGGGCTCATAACTTGGACATCTTCTACAAAATTACACCCCTTTTTTTTTTTACACATTCACTCCTTAACTTTTCACAATTTGACAAGCTCTGTCCTAAATTTTAATAATCACAAATTATTTTAATTTTTTTAAACTTATTTTCATCCATACCCCTAAATTTTAGAATCATTCCCACTTTGACCCCTGAATTTTGAATTAGCCACACTTAATCTTTTTTATTAGAATTTAAGTTAAAAACAGATGAAAAAAATGAGTTAAATGTAGTTATGTGATCATTTTTCGTTTGTTTTTAACAGAAATCCTAATATAAATGGGTATAATAAGATTAACTCCCTTCTTTTTTTCATCTGTTTTTAGCCAAAATTGTAGTAAACATTAGGTGATACAGATTCAAAATTTATGGATAAAGCTGGAGGTATTAAAACTCAAGAGGAAAAATGAGAATGAGTTCAAAGACATAAATAATAATGATCCTTATTTTTTCATTATTTTTAGAATGTGTCCAATAAAATTGATTTGAAAGAAAACCTCCCAATATCGAACCTACTCTATGAGATCCTAAACTCTCCTTTTCACCTATTGAAGCAATTTAACCAACCCAATAGACTCCTTAATTTAATAGGGTGTTACAAAGTCCTCCTAAAAATCAACTAGGATGTTCAAGTTTGGAATGAAATTCTCTCATTACCCATCATATGAGCTCATTAAATAAAGATTTCAGAGGAACACATCATGTTACGTGCACAAATGAGTTTTCTTTTAAATTTTTAACATATTTTATTGATCAGGGCATTCTACAATAATTTAATAAATTTTTAAGATAATTTATTAACATTAAAAGTTTAGAAGACAACCTTTTAATTCACCAAAAGATTAGTAAGGAATTATTTCTACTTAAAACAAACGTGCTCTCACAAGAACAATGATCCAAGAACTTTGTTTGGATGTGTTTACAAGGCTAATTTCTTTGAGCTTATTCATTCACCTGAACTAGGATTTGTAGACTTCATTTTTCAGAAAATGTCGCTTGTGTTTGGGACAACCATTTACCTTCATTTGAGCTATTTCATTTATATGGTACGTGCTATTTCATTTGAATGATACATTCCAATAAGTGTTTGGTTTTTCCACATTTAAAATAGAATATTTAAGTTTTCATTTGAATCGCCGATTGGTGTTGAAATTTTTAAGTTATAGTTGATTACTTTTTAAAAATTAGTTATGATTTTTGTTGACTTTTGAAAAAAAAAAAAAAAAAAAGACAAATCCAGTCGAAAAAGTTTAATTAAAGTTAAATCTGTAAACCAAACATTTCATTCGATTGCTTGTTTTGAAATTCAGTTCTAAATGAATTTTCATCCTGACACCAATTCAAGTTTTTCGACATTCCCAATTACAGTTTTCAACCACCATCCAAACATAAATTCAAATGTTTTTTTATAAATGTAAACATCCAAACATCAATTCCGATAACAAGTCAAATGTTTGTGTTCAAATATATCCATTCAAATACTTTCATCCAAATGTTACAATCCAAATGGTTCCCAACTGCTCATGAAAGACTCTGGATCTCAAATCTCAATTCCATACATTGGCTCTTATTTCCAGGACCCAAAAAAAAAAAATTTAACTAAATTCAAAAAAAAAAAAAAAAGGAATTACCAACGTGGCAAAGGCCTATTAAATTAGTACATAAACATGTATGAGGAGGGAGTCGTGGTTCTCCATTCTGCAAACAAACATGACCGAATTATTCGTCTTATCCAGATCAATGGACGGTATTTGAGCCAGGGTAGTTCCATCCTTGAAGAGCTATCCGGGGAGTGACTCCCGGAGGGACCTCGAACGTGATCTTGATTGGCAGACCCTCGCCTGGCACCAGCGAGAAGTAGTTGTCCGAGTAGTGAACAGGAAGAATTCTCGTGTCTTCGCCTTTCTTGCGGCCGGCAGCCGAAGCATGCACGGAAAAATGAAGAAAGAATGCTACACCTACGTCAGACCCGTTCATTTCAGTAACCTTTAAGCCCTCGTTTTCCTTTGCAAAACTTTTGAAAATCCTCTTAAATAAGCCAACCCCAACCCCATTGTTATCTTCTGAATTTTCGTGTGTCAGTTCCACAGGGGACGTATCAAAATCGTCATCACTCTGCGTTGAAGCAAAATTGTTAACTAGGGTTGAAGTACTAGAATCCAGCGTCTTGGATGTATTCTGCACATGCATATGGACTTCATAGGTGGACCCTTTGATAAAAATCTTGGATATAATCTTGAGCGGTATTTTCTTCTTCCTATATGACTCTAACAGCTTGTAATCGCCACCCGACAAGTGCAACCAGTATAAGTTCCTAGATAAAATGCGGTTATCGGACATGTAATACAGCTTGAGAAGAAGAAAGTAGACTGGCTTTGGATTTTTGGACTTTGGATATTTCATCTCGACAATGGGAACGGTTTTTTTCTGTGGCACTGAGAGGTTTTCAAAAGTTTTAAAGTATGGACATGTTCCTTCCAGATCCCACACCGAGGCTTCTACAGCTACATTGGAGAGTTCCTTCGACGTAGTATTAACAACCTGTTTAAAGTAGGAAAAAGAAAAAGGATTGCAAATTCTAGAACCATACTTCCTGGAATATTCATCGACTTTTGAAATTCAGTATGAACTGGATAGATTAAGTGGATTTTTTTTTTTAAAGGTGGAATAAGTGTAATTATATAGTTTACCTCAATAAAATATGTAGACAAATTAAGCTGGACGTGGATAGGCTCTGCGGCAGAGCGGCATCCATAGAAACCTGCTGTTTGGTCGTGGAGATGATCATAAAATTGACCTCTTAAACCCGTCCAAGGGTTCTGTGTCTTCCAAATCAAAACGCCGGTGTGCTTCGTCCACATGCGGGAAGTATAGCCCTCTAGCAGCGCTCTATATTGAATATAGTTGACAAGTTGGGCCTGCAGTATCATTTAAAACATGTAAGCGTAAACAACGAGATTAGAGAATCTCAAAGAAGCCTTGAATAAGAAAATGATGTGTTTTACCTTCAAGCAAAAATCATCGAGATCCTTCGGAGTCCCATAAAGTAATATCTGATCATGGACCTCTCCTGGTTTTGAATAGGGAATGAATTTATGGTAAACCCAAATCGGGTTTGGAACTTCTTCTATGTAACCATCAGAATCCTTAAACAGTGGAATCTGCCATCCTTCTGGAGGCATTGTTGCTCTGATGGTAGCTGCAACAGGCATGCCTACAGAACCGACCTCAGGATTGAATCCATACTCGTAAAAATCATCTTCGAAGAAGCTTTCGGGATATTGGATATCGTAAGGACCATCAGTCCAGCCTCCATTTCCATCCGCAAATCCTTCCCACAAGGATCCTTGGATGTAGACACGAGTACCATCTAGATATTGGCTTGGATCCTTCGATACCGGGGATAAATCTGTCATGGACTTGCCATTTTCACCTAATATGGTTTGAAAAAAGGGATGAAGTCTGAGGTCATTTTTCAAAGCTGCGTTGATGTCTTTTGGTGGAATTTGTTCGTTTCCACCCACCCAAAGGGCAAGACTAGGATGGTTCCTTAGAAGCTTGACCGTGTCCCTAGCACAAAGCAAGAAAAGATCATGGTCCAGAGGGCCGTCTGGATTTGATATTGGGTCACCTCGTCCATCACAATCTCCGGTAATCCAAAACTCTTGCCAGACCTAAAAAAAATAAACCAACAGCAGCATAGAGCATATATTACCCACGGTACGGCCCATAATGTAAAAGATAAATATCTAATACCAACATGGCCCGGTACAAACTGCAACTGAGCTCGTAAAACTCAGCTTTAGCATCCAGCCTAATATAGGTGGGAGCCATGTTAGACAAGCTTTCAAAGAAATGATTGGTCCGGCATTGGTCCAGCATGATTGATGAGAAAACTAATATCTCGTGAAACTCAAATATTAGGAGAAAAGGCTAAGAAAAAAACAGCAATTTCAATTTTACAGAACCTACAGAAGGTTGACACATATACATTCAAGATATTAATGATCAAGTTTTTCATGATATGTGTCATCGTTTTGATGCACACCAGAATCACCACTTGAGACTAGGAATCGTAAAATTAGAATACCAGCTGAACCACAATACATCAAACAAAATACCACATATTAAATAGTTAATAGGCGTTATGTTAATATAGTTTCAAAGTTCTCTCGAAAATTTTTCCCTTTCACTTTTTTGGGGGTAGAAATGCAGATAAAGTTCAAAAGCAATACTCCTAAAGATGGGATTGCTAATAACTCTGCACGGATTGCAAGACTGCAAGGCATTTTGAGCTCTCCCTTCCCTGACAATATACAGGATCCCAGCCAAGAATGCATGCCGAAAATCATGATCAATGCAGAGAAGAGATAGAGAGAGATTACCAGCAGACCATAGAGATCACAATAATAATAGAATTCTGGCCTCTCAGCCAATCCACCAGCCCAACAACGGAGCATGTTGAAATTCATATCTGCATGAAACTTGATGTCTGTACTGTAACGCTTTTTTGAAAGCCTGAGTAACCCATCTGATAATATCCAGTTACCCCCACGTATAAAAATGGGCTGCCCATTGACCTTGAACAGCCTACAGAAAACAAAAAAAAAAAAAAAAAAAATCTTAATTATACAAAAGGTAGGGGTAAGAATATCTAGTTGTACATGAAGAACTGAATATGAAAGTTCAAAGTTACTCAAATCTGCAAGATTATATACACCTTACCTTCCACCTGTGGAACTATCGATAGAGCTCTCAATTTTGCGGAATCCAAATAAATGGGTCCAGGAATCAGATTCTCCGATACCCTTTATATCGACTGTAATGACAACTTTGTACAAGGATTGCTTTCCCATACCATTGGGCCACCATAAATTAGGCTTGTAGAAAAAGAGCTGCCAATTTCCATTTTTCAGTAATTAAAATCATTAAAAAAAAAAAAAAAGGAATTTCAATCCAAATATGAATAGATAATCAAGAAGCTCAGCGGTCAGAATTACACATCTTCAATTGTCTTTTTGAGACTCATAAGTATATAAATATTCTCAATAGCATTCTATAAACCGACCTGGGGAAATGTATATTGTATCTGTGATCCAGCAGGAATTGACACATGTTGGGTCTGAAGATGCTCTACCAAACACATGCTACCTTCAAGCTCTGTCGTCACTTGGATGTTCAAAGAGCACTCCGCAACCCAGGCACCTCTATTTACCAACTCCGTTGTAGCATGCAAATAGACTCTCTTGTAACCGTCAAAGAATGATGAAACCAAGTGGGGATCAATTATTTTTACTGGCTGCATCAAATGGAAATGCATTTTCTATTATAACATCAAACTGGTTAAGCTTAACCATGTTATTACAGAACAGAGTAACAAGGTCAACATAAATAATTGGCACATGGAAGAGGGGAAAAAAAAGGTGGGAGACAGATTATATACAGTTTGCCAAAGCAATTAAAGTTATTTAGGAATCGGATATAAATCTAACCAGCCAGCCATGAGATCAAAACTCACCCCAGTAACATAAACTGATACCTCATCCCATATGCCGGTGTTTCTATCCCTGTAATAATGAACACCAGAGTTACACCAGAAATCTTTTTTCTTTTCCGCATAGATATTGTAGATATAATCATCTGAAATAACATGTAAGCAGGTGGAGAGAAATAAGACTAATAGATTTGTACTTGTCCTTCTTGTGACAAGAAAATTGTAACTAAAAATCCTGATTAACATACAAAAACATTTCTGATCTCTGATAACAGAGACATGATGGAAAAACAACAAACTTAAAACATACTACATAATCTCAACCATGGTGAGGTATTCACCTTATAGGAGCCATCCAGTCCCAACCTTCCACGTATTGTGCGGCAATATCTTTCCCAATCTAACATTAGAATCATATAAAAATATTAGTTCAAGCACTGTACTTACAACTCATGTTAATACTTTTCTTTTTGTAATCATCCATCTTGGATCGGATACGATATCATACTGTTATTCTGAAAAGTTGGTAATGGTAGAAGATCATAAGATAAGATTTTGATGTGGAAGGAAAATGCAGGACATAACCTAACCAAACAAATTTTATGTTAGTAGGATATACCTCATGATCACCACCTTGCCCCCCCTGCGGAGGAATGCTTCCAGGATGATCTGGAGGGTGAACAAGAACAGCAAGCAAGTTTTGACCCTGGGAGTGCAGGATATCTGTGACATCAAGAGAATGCCTTCTAAACATCCCTTTTGGAAGCACTGTTTTGTGTCCATTTAAATAGACCTCCGCTGAGTAATTGATTGCACGGAAATTCAAATCCAGGTGCTGATTACCATCCTAGAACAGATCAAGCCATGAAAGTAATTAGGTTTCTGTTTGCAAGCATCTGGAAACCGAAACACGGTCATCATCAGGCAATGATTAATTCCGTAGGAAAAATGCAAGGGAATAGCAGTATCATATGCAAATAGAGGCAACAAATGTATATGTATAGCCTCAAAAAGCAATATTTGCAACTACGCATGTTGCATACCAGCGTAGTCTGAAAAGTTGTAAAGAACCAGAATGTGTAGTATTCCCTCCCAGAATCAGCAATGTCAATAATTGCCTCATTCTCCAGCCCATAGAAGGGATCGGGGACTTTTTTGTTCTTCACCAAGGTTCCCAAAACGCTGTCAATTAAATCACCATTAGCCCTCTAGGCCTTAACATGCAACTGATCAAATTTCAATGCACAGGCACAGACAAGTTACAAATGACTGTTTTTCTTTGTTGATTGGTGAATAACACCAAAGTCAGCAACAACAGAAAAAATAAATAAATAAATAAATAAAGCCAAATTTACAACCCGCAAGGATTCTTAACTAATAACAAGTGGGTACTGAAAAAAAGATTCTCTTTTACGAGAATCCGGCGTGTGGCTTCGCTATATATGCTAAAATCTGATAAAAAATAATCTACATTGTCTTATAAATTAAAACATGACTTCAAAACTACAAAATCTTTGAAACAAGAAAAGTTCTTTTTGACCGGATTAACTTCAAAAACTCAATCAACTATAGCTAAGAAACAGAAATGCCGCATTCAGAATCATTTACAAAATTAAAAAAAAAAAAAAATTTGTCATCAAATAAGCCAAATTTACCCGAAACCGAGAGAATTGAACCGAAATTGGATCGAAATGCACGAAATCGACACCAAAAAGTCAAACAGAGTAGCACGCCAAACGGATTAAACGCAATGGGAGGCAAAATCGGAGTCGGAAAATAGGATAAAAAAGACGCAAATTCACAGAACAGTTAGAGAGAGAGAGAGAGAGAGAGAGAGAGATTTACGTTCCAGGAACTTCGGCGATCATCCAAGGGGAGTCATGGCCGGTGGAGGGAGGGTGGGAGGTGGTGAGCTGCGTCCCGGTGAGGGTGACCTCGGTGGACCTGGCGGCGAGCCACTGAGAGTCGAGCTTCGTCTTCCCTAAGGCCGCCATTGAACCGTAGACCAGACCACCTCTGAGCAAAGCTTCGTGTCAACTGTCAGAGACTCAGAGGAGATCAGGTCGAAGAGCTCTCTCTCTTTAACTCTTTCTCTCTCTTGTTTCTCTCTCTAGATTTTCCGTGTAAGTCACCCTGCTACTGTCGGTGTGGACTTGAAGGGCCACAGCAAGAAAAACGCCAATGAAAGGGACGTTGTTAAATTAATTTCAAAGTCATTTCCTGTCGCTTTTTTCTTATTTATTTATTTTTATTTAGGGAGAGTCTGTGGTAGAGATTCTCCCATAAACTCTACCGGTAGGGTCAATTTTTTAACCGTTAAGATTTAATCGAACGGTTGATACATTAGGGACGT
>JAFMPE010154152.1:0-20377 GCA_024759925.1 Ficus religiosa
CGCCTTGTACTGTTGGAGTAGCAATGGAAATCCGCTCTCTAGCTCAATCGCCATTGTTATGATGCTTTAAAGCAGAACCACATGAGTGTCAGCCAAAAAAAAGAAGGTAAGTTACCAGTGTGCGATTATTGACAAAAATCTTTAAAAAAAAAAAAAAAAGAAAAAAGAGAGAAAAGAACTACCGGTAGATTTCGTAGGGAGAGAATAAAATGGAACCTGGCAGATTTTGAGGACAAAGAGAGAAGAAAATAACAGAATTTTGGGCATTAAAAAAAAATTTTGGGGAGAGAGAAGATTTTGTAGAGAGATAATTAAATCCGTTAGTTAAAGCGAGAAAGAAGATATAGGAACTACCCGATTTTGTTTTGAAGGAATTCATGTTTATTTACTAAAAAAAAAAAGAATTCATATATGTGTGTGTGTGTATATATATATATTGAGAATGGAAGCAAAATGGAATTTTATCACACATTACTTTAGGTAAATAGGATAATTTATTTGTTTAGTCCTTAAATCATACATTATGTCATTTTGGCCCTTAAACTTTTGATTTTGGTAAATTAGTCCCTGAATTTTTGTTTTTTGAGAGTTTTGATTTGTAACACTAAACCTAAGGACGATTTTTGAAATTTAATATAAATAATTGTATCCCTATCATATAATAACTAAAACTTATAAATAAATTATTGCATAAGTTTAAAAAGTTTTAGTTTTTAATGGTTTTAATAAGAGTTACTTAGTGTAATTATTTTTGTAAAATTTCATATTAAATAAACTGATAAATTACCCTAAATTAATTGGTTAGAGAAAGCATTAGTCAACGATCTTGATCCTATTTTCTGCTATTTCCAATTTTTTTTTGGCATTCTCATCTTTTTTTTTTTTTTTTTTTTTTTTTTTTTTTTTTGTGAGTGATAAGTGTTCCCAATAAGATTATGATTTCACACTTGATTCTATCAAAAGGTGCAAAGTTTGAATTCCCTACCTCTAAAATAAAGATTTTGTTAAATTTTAGATAATTACAATGCCAACCAGTATTTCAACAAAGAGAATTTAGTATTTTGCGTAGGAAAATGAATCATATTCTTTAAAAGGAAAAAAAATCATATCATGGAAGATATGTTTCGTGATATATCATGAAACTAAAAAAAAATAAAATAAAATTGTTAAGGGTCAAAAAGTAGGGACAAAATAGACATTCCGATTTTTGCAGAATCTATTAAATTTGACACTTGTCAATTTTATGATATTTATGATAATTCTAAAAAAAAAAATAAGATGACTTTTATTAAATTAAAGGCACAAGATGAGCTTTTACAAAAAGTGCGTGGAGTCAAACCATACAAAGTTACTAGATTGAGAAAGAGTAAAAATAGTTTAACGATGAGCGAGTAACATGATGTCTCTAATATCTTCAATGATGGGTGCCTCAAGAGCTTAAATAGTATGTAGGCGAATAAGTAGCCCACATGACATTTATAGCATCCGACTCAAGGATTCATTCTCAGTAGCCAAAAGAAGCGGCCATAGAAGCACCTTCCCGAATTGCGGAATATTGTTTCTTCTCATGTACCGCAATATTGTCTCGCATTTGTTTATTTCCTCGCTTTCCACCAAACGGTCAAAATTGGAGAAAAAATATGGGGAAAAAAAACCCCTCCCAAATTCTGAAAGAAGTCAACAACCAATATATATATATATATATATATATACAAAATTCCAAAAATAAATAATTTTAAAAAATTAACAGACAATTTCCAGTACTCGGGATTTCTGAAAGAGTACATGAAATGGCCGATCTGTTGACTTTCAATATACCAAGGCAAATCCTCATTCCCCTACAGAATATTTGGCATCAATATTCAGGAAAAAAAAAATTAAATTTTAGTTTATGGAGTTGGTGCATGTTAATATATATATGAGGAGAAAATATAAATATTGCAGCTCAAAATATTTCATAAATAGGGTTTACAGAGACCTACGGTAGCAGAATGAATTAATTTTCTTTATTTTTCTATCCTACACAATTGTTAAACAGTAATTAGAATCACGTTCTATTATTTTAAGTTTTTAAAAGAATTCTAATCTAATATTTTTATTATTACTATATTATTTAATGTTTTGTTTGTGGAAGCTACTACTCATCTTGTATTTTTTAATGAAAAGGTGGGAGTAAATCTTTCGGTAGTACGATAAGGCAGAACGTGAACGGGGCAAATATATTATAAGATGTTGTCACACCATTGTCTAAATATATTAAACACTTCATATATATATATATATTTATATATATTTAAAACACAGGTGTTACATATAGCAAAACTTACATACTTCATCTTTATAGTTTCACGGTTTATAAATAAATGTTTATCCTAAATGTTTCAATAAATATTATCCACACTATATTAATTACTTTTTGATTTCAGTGAAATTAATAGGAATGTGTGGTAAGTAAATTTAATTCTTTTAAAACTAAGTGGGGTGTGTGTAGAGAAAAATTAGGTAAATAAGCAATTTCATTTTAAATAATTATTTAAACATATGACTGAAATTTGTATAAAATTGACCGTTAATCAGTGATTGACCAAAGTAATCAATGATTGATCACAGTCCATCAAACTTCGCAATTAAAAAAAAAAAAATCTTAATCCTCGTGTATAAAAGAGAGATACGAAGAGTCAAGAAGAGTGTGTCAATAAAATCACACTTTTAGTGTTTTAAAATCTGAAAATTGTACGTATTGAAAGAAAGATAAATAGGTGATAAGGTTTCTCTATTCAACCATGTCAAACATGGTATTCTTCGGATTAACCCGGAAATAATTACCATTAATTATGTATATATATAGGAAATGTCTCAGTATCACATATCATGCAGTTCTTATAATTTTATTTAGAAATTTGTAAAAATAATTGATTTACAAGTAATTTTCTATTTAGAATCTTGTCAAATGATTCTATTCAGATGTTGGTACAAAAAATAAATATCATTGAAAAATATTATATTAAAATCACCTGATTATTACAATATATCACAAAATACAAATATAACGATTGGGAGGGGTGCCCTCTCCCTATATATATATATATATATATATTTATAAGCTGAAATAAGCTTCAATTACAATCTGATTATCTCGGATACAGCAAAACCATGTCCTAGTTACCTTGTGTATCACTTCAAAACAGTATCAAACCAGAAAATATGGCACAGGCCAAAGAGTCATGAAAAATTAAATAGTTATTATATGTATATAACGTCAGAATGGGGATTTCTGACAATAAACTAGTAGGGATTTTCATGATCCTTAAATCTTATTAACATTTTATTGGACTGAAATAGAAAAAGTAGCGGAGAATTACATATTCCCTATAATTAATTATGTTGACCTCCATCGCCGGCACTGGGCGTAGCTGGAGCCACTTTCACAGCAGAATTCGAATCTTCTCGACCCGCGCTACACCCGATCAGCAGGCTCCTGGGAAAAAAAAAAAAAAAATTCAAATGCAGAGTTTGTCATAAATTAAGTAGATGAAATTATGTGTTCAAAATTAGTTGAAGTGTTTTTAAGTTAATAGAGATTAGAGAGGATTGAACATACCTGCCAAGGCGATCGCCGAGTGGTGGATTGAAGAGAAGAACAAGGACTAACATCCAGCATAACCATAAAACAAACCCTAACGACTTCATCTCGCTCCCGATCGATCGAGCTGGTTGCGATCTGCTCGTATGAGTTATGATCATCTGTATTTATACCTGTTTAATTAGAAAGCAGATCAGTTAAAGGCCAACAGTATTCAAAATAGAAGAAGCTATCTAGATTAAAATATTGCAATTAGAGTCTTGGTCAATGGCGGGTAGGGAAAAATTGATGCCTGATAGAAGACCTTTGCCCGAGATTGTTTTTAATAATTTAGACACCAGAAGCCTTGCTCTGTTTAGTTGTATAGGAAACTACTTGGAAGATGAGAGAAACCCCAGGGAGTCAACGGCCAATTCTTTTAATCTTTTATATATAAATATATATGTCCTATACCATATTTAGACATAGGCAATTTAGACATATATTTAGACATATACAATTTCCATATTGTTTGAAATGTGAATGTTTCACTTCATCTATCAAGAGGCCCTACTTGTTAGTCGCTTGTGAACAACAATAAATGTGAATGGAAATGTGAATGAAAATGCTTTTTAGACCGATCAAGAGAGATCACGACATGCTCTCTTAGCTAACTATTTTCATTTTTTAGAATTGAAAATATAAAGAGTGTGAAAAGTCACTTTATTATAGGTTAGACTAGATTAAAGAAAATACCACTCTCTTCCCACCCGTTTAGTAAAAGAAAAAACCAATATTTCACTTGACATACTCAACATCGACGTTTTCTTTTTCAGAACTATTAGTTTGTTCTCTTTTTTAATTTAATAAAAAATATAACGTATTTTGACGTGGGCGCATATATATATATGTGTGTGTGTGTATAGAAGGTGAATTTTACAATTAATTGATCAAGGGCCAATAACTGAGTTTAGGAGTTGTTTGATGGGTGGGTCGGTTGATGGGTCGATCTCACCGGTCAGCGTGATGTGAGAACAACAAAGATAAAAGTGTAAAGATAGTAAATAGTATAGACATGGTTTTTGTAGAGGTTCACTCATTAATAAGCAATGGCCAACAATGATGTTGGGTCTTAAAAAGAGGGGTGATTGTGATAGCCATCAGTCTCTATAAGAAAAAGATTAAGCTATGCAGTCGCACATTACTTGGGAATGGATATATGTGATAGTCTTTATGTAAAGAGACCAACACTTAATGGTATGAGACCTTTTGGGCTAAAGTCTAAGAGCAAAACTGTACCGACGCGAGACCCAGAGTAATCAATATCATACCAATGGGAAACATAGGTCATTACTGACATCTACATATTAATTTTGAGCACCATAACTCGAACGAGTCTATATTTTCAATCTTGATTTTTCTATCTCCTTGATCATCCCTCCGCTCTTTATTTGTCATGTCATCTAAATTTTATAATTTAATCACATAAATACGGGATAAATACTCAAATACTTAGCATTTGTCTGGATTACTTATTGTATTGGAATAATATTCATTCAAGTTGAATGTTTGCATCCAAATATAGAATTTGAATATTGCATATTTAATTGAAATGTGCGTTTAGATAGTTTTTGTTAGCTACAATATTTGAATATTGTATTTGTAGTAAAAAAAGAGAGAAAGAGTGTAGTACAGATTTTGATTTAAAAAAAATAAAATTTGGGATTTACATTTGAGTTGAATAATTATGAAATATTGAAAAACATTCAAATGCTTGTGTTGGAATAATTGTGTAACTGATGCGGTGCAAAAAGAGTTGGCCTTTATGGCACATTGGGACAACCCCTAGGCAAAGTAAGACATTTTTTTTTAAATTTTTATTAGGTCATTTGGTGATGTCGGATTTGGATGAAAAATTAGTGTTTTTTTCATCTGGAAACAGGCTAATGAGAAAAACTCGTCGCCTCATCCATGACGTACATCACTTTTTGGGCGGATTCCATTATTTAGGCCTTTTGGCGTATTTTCTGTTTTTGGTAATTTCTAATTATAAGTTGACCTAGGAATTTTGTATTCCAATTCTAAATAGATTTCCTTATTTCTATAGTCTTGTAGTTTCTCTTTCTGCTTTATATTCATTACTTTCCATTTTCTAAAAAACTCATATATATATATATATTTAAATTAGGTTTGGTTGTTTTTACTTAGTTTCTCGTTGGTATTTTGTCCTATAAATGTGGACATCTCAAATTTGATAATTAATGAAATTTCAAGTAGTGTTCACTCTTTTCTTTCCATTTTTTTGATTTTCTTTGTGAATCAATAAATTTTGATTCTAACTTCCGGTAATACATGTGAATCAACGGATTTTGAAGAGTTTTTTTGACACTCTACGTGAATCAACAGGTTAACTAAGCTATACCCTTTACTTTTGTTGTTTTACTATTTTAGCATACGTATACTTCCACTACATCAGTAACCTAATGCATATTGGATTACAAACATTAAATTTGAATTAAATATCAAATTGAATAGGTAATCTAAACAAATGCCTAAACATTTTAGTCAGGTATATATATCAAAATTTTAATTTGAGGGGTAGACAACAAAACATGAAAATCGAGACACCAGATCACTTGAACTCTAGCTTGAACCTCAAAGAAAAAAAATTAGGAAAATCTCCAATTGCAATCAAGAAGAAAAATGGAGAATCCAATTAGATGAAATAATTAACATTAATTATGCATACATACAAGTATAGATATGTATATATACTAGTTTTTAAACATGTGTTTTACACGTGTGAATTTAAAGTGTTGAAGTTTTTGAATATCTATATATATATACAAATGTTTTTTTTTAATATCTTCTCCTACTTTATTTATTGTTTCTTAAAGAGTTTAACAAAATTAAGTAACCAAGGATTAATAGGAAACATAATAATTGAAGAATTTTGAAAAAAATGTAATGATATATGTTGGAGCAGAATTTCGTCCAACACCAAATAAATGTTCTTGAAATGGAAAACAAGATCAAATGAAAGAAATAATCAAGAACATTAAGCATGAACACAAAAGAACCTCAAGAACAATATAGAGAAAACCGGAGTCCGGTATAATTGCCTCAAGGCTTTGTATTAAGAATTGTGTCTTGTCCTTTTCCTCTCAATTCAAGAGAATTTATAATACATTGGAATGTAGGAGTTTAATTCTCCTATTAATTTGAGAGTTTATTCTCTCTTTAATTACAATGAACTATTCACATTTCGGTGATTTGATATGTAATAAATATAGACGTTTAAATAGACGATTGAGTTCTCTTTGTAAACTCCTATTAATTGTTGAACGTTGTCCTTTGTAGACGCTTGAACTTCCCCTTCTGACGTTTGATATAACCTGAGGAAGACTCTTACTTGAGGGTAGTCTCCTTCCTCATAAATAAGTAGACCTCTACCTGGATTGTCTCCTACCTTATAATTAAGTAGGCTCCTACCTAGGTTGTCTCCTACCTTATAATTAAGTAGGCTCCTACATAGGTTGTCCCCTTCCTTAGATAGGCTCCTACCTATATTGACTTGAATAAAAATTAATTTAAATAATTTTATATAATGACAAAAATACCATCCAACAATATATTTGAAAAAAATTATTTTACATAGGACAAATTGAAAAACTAAAAAGTATTTTAATGAGCCAACTATAAATATGTAAACGTCCTTTTAGGGTGAAAGCGTAAAAACAAAGAATGAGGTAAGCAACTGAAAAAAAAAGTGCACAAAAAGACAAAATAAAAGACCAAATTTTGAATAATATAAAAAAGACAACTCTTTTTTATTACATAGTTATATATTTAGAGTGAGAGAGATATAGAGAAGCAGAAATAGTCTTCAATTACAACTTGATTATCTCGCATAAAACACTACCATCTCCTAATTACCTTGTGTATTACTTCAGAACGCATCCATAGCTATAGGTAGTGATGAAAGACATATTTGTTTGAAGTCAGAGCCGTGATTTCTTGACTATGCGTGTAGAAATGGTAGAGTTTCCATAGCCTTTTAAAAGCGCGGAGAATCGTATTCCGTACGTACTGCGCAATAATATATATATGTTAACCTTTAATTTGTATTTTTGGAGCCTTATGCGGTGCAGGTGGCGCCTGAACTTTCAAAGAAGAATTTGGGTCTAGTCGACCTGCATTACACCCAATCAGCAGCCTCCTGAAAAAAATGAACAGCAGGGTCTGTCGTAATATTAAGTAGAGATGAAGTGACCAAAATAAACGATAGTGACAGAAATAAGTAGATACATCAAGATATCTCGATTATAAAACTACGATTTTGAAGTTAATAGAGATTAGAGGATTGTACATACCGGCCAAAGTGATCGCCAAATGGTGGATTGAAGATAAGAATAAGGATTAGGATCCAACAGAACCATAAAACAAACCCAAACAACTTCATCTCGCTCTGGAACTGGATGTGATCAGCTCATAAGAGTTATGATCACCTGTATTTATATTTGTATAGTTGGCTGATTAATTAAAGGCCAACAGCACTGAAAAGAATATGAAGATATGCATATGTCATACAATTAGAAAAGCTGTGTGAAGATAAGAAGAAGAAGAAGAAGAAGGTTCACCGTAACTCGAATTCGAGTCTTGGTCAACGGCGTGTAGGGTAAAGCATGCTATTGATAAAATTGTACAAATGTTTTTTTTTTTTTTTGGCGTAAAATTGTTTCTTCAAAGACAATGTATGAGAGGCTCGCTTAATCTTTGGAAAATTGGAAGATGCGAGAAAACCCAATGAATCAACAGTCAATTCTCAACCTTAAACTGTTTTAGAGACAATTTCGATTGTTTCAAATGTGAATGTGGAAATGCAAATGTTGAACTTTATCTATCGAGAGGGCCTACTAGTTGGAGATTTGTTAACAACCTTATTTTGCAGAAAACAGAAATGGCGGCCAGAATGAAAATGCTTTTTAAACGCGATTATGAGAATCACGCGTTTTCTCTTAGCTAGCTTTATTTATTTATTTATTTATTTATTTTTCATGTTAGAGTTAAAAATATAAAGAATGTGAAAAGTCACTTTCTTAAAGGCGGGACTAGATTTTTTTTTTTTTTGGCAGAAATTCTCAACCTTAAACCGTTTTAGAGACAATTTCGATTGTTTCAAATGTCAATGTGGAAATGCAAATGTTGAACTTTATCTATCGAGATGCCCTACTGGGTATTGATTTGTTAACAACCTTATTTTGCGGAAATGGCAAAAAAGTAGGGCCAGAATGAAAATGCGTTTTAAGCGCGATTATGAGAATCACGTTTTCTTTTACCTAGCTTTTTTTTTTTTTTTTTTTTTTTTTTTTTTTTTTCATGTTAGAGTTAAAAATATAAAGAATGTGAAAAGTCACTTTCTTAAAGGCAGGACTAGATTTTTTTTTTTTTGGGCCGAAATTCTCAACCTTTAACTGTTTTAGAGACAACTAGTTTAATGCCCGTGCGTTGCACAAGAGAAGAAAATAATAGATAAATAAATAAGAAAATTAAATAACATTCAATAATGATAGTTGGTTATGATGAATAATATAATTACAATAAGTTTCCAAAAATATAAATAAAAAAGGGTCTTCAATAATTCTTTGCATTCCCATTCCAAACCATCATCACCGTAAGTTAGAAAAACAAATTACCATAAATCAAAAAGCGAAAAGCAAAATATATAAATCTATGAAAAAAAAGAAGAAGAAGCTAGAAATAACTTGTAAAAATCAAAAACAAAACAAAAGAAAGTAGACCATACCTATATTTTGCTCCATCTTTTTTATCTTTAATTTTTTTTTCGGGATTTCTCTTAATCATAAAAATGTAAACTAATAATAATAATAATAATAATATAAATTTTTTTTTTCAGAGATAAAGATAGAGAAATAAAAATGATCATGATAATTAAAAATAAAAATAGAAAAAAAAAACAAAAGGAGAAAAAAACTCAACAGGGAAAAAAAAGATTGGAGAAGAACAACAAAACCAAAAACGGATTCTACTAATTTTTTATTTACTATTTTTGACAAAAAAAAAAGAAATTAATTTTAGTTAAATTATATACATGCAAAATACAAAAATGAACTATAAAATCTAAAAAAACAAAACCCAACAAATGAAAAAGTCAAAAAAACCAAGCACAAATCAAAAAAAGAGAATAAAAAAAATTGAAAATCAGAAATGTGAAAACAAAAATCATTAAAAATTATAAAATAACAAAAATACAAAGACAAGATTAATAAAAAACTAAACTTTAAAATTTAAATCTTAGAAAGCAGAAAAAAAAAAAGTAAAGGAAAAAAAACTAAAAAGGGGAAAAAAAAGATTAAAGCAAAATAACAAAATCAAAAACAGATTTTATTATTTTTTTGTTCATTGTTTTTTACAAAAAAAAAAAAGAAAATAAATAAATTTCAGTTAGATTATATATATATATATATAAACATTACACCATAACACATCTTCAATGAACAAAATCAAAAATGCACATTAAAAGGATAACAATGTCTAGTTATTGTAGCTATCAGACAAAGTAACTACAAAGGAAGGGTAAAATCATCTATAAATAATTTTAGAAGGACAAAGTTGTCCCAACAATGTAGCAAGCTGTAAAAGTAACTAAAACCCAAGGATAAAATTACCAATTGACAAAAAAAAAAAAAAGATAGGGTAAAACCGGAATAACACTGTAGCAAAGGAAAAAAGCAACTACAAAGGAAAGATAAAATCATCCATTAATAATTTTAGAAGGACAAAGTTGTCCCAATACTGTATCAAACAGTAAAAGTAACTAAAACCTAAGGGCAAAATTGTCAATTGACCCAAAAAAAGAAAGGGTAAAACTGGCATAACACTGTAACGAAGGAAAATATAATTAGTGATGAAGGGTAAAAAAGTCATTACACTATAGAAAAAAAAAGTATAAGTTACTATAGATTACTGTAGATCACTGTAGCAAAGTTACTATGCATTACTGTAGCTAAAGCATTGAAAATAAAATAAAAAAAAGTAAAAATCACTGTGGAACACTGAATTGACACCAACGAGTAAAATCGCCTTGTGCTTCAGGACCCCATAGTAACAACAAAGAGTGTGCTAAACTATTAGCGGGAGTAAAAACCGCGGCAGTTAAGAAGTCCCATTGGCGTGCATCCAGTAGGAATTGAACCTACGAATTCGCCAATTATGAGTTGGGCGCTTTAACCATTCAGCCATGGATGCTTAGCGGGGATCCTCGTACATGGTGAATAACCAAATTCCAATTGAAATGAAATCTTTAGGGTAAATCAATGCAATTTAGGAGGGCTTAATCTTAATGAAAGGACATCAATTCAAATCCTGGATTTTTGCTCCGGTCTTGAAAACTGGTATAGTTCGAAACAAAGAACTATCGAGGGTTCGAATCCCTCTCTCTCCTTTTTTCTTGTTGACTAGATCTCTTTCTTTTCTTTTTTTATAAATTATATACAGTGAAAAGCATCCATTCCTCTATAATATTAGTGTAATTTCGATTGTTTCAAACGTGAATGTGGAAATGCAAATGTCGAACTTTATCTATTGAGAGGCCCTACTAGTTAGTGATTTGTGAACAACCTTATTTTGCGGAAAACAGAAATGGCAAAAAAGTAGGGCCAGAATGAAATTGCTTTTTAAGCGCGATTATGAGAATCACGCGTTTTCTCTTAGCTAGCTTCCTCCCTTTTTTTTTTTTTTTTTTTTTTTTTTTTTTTTTTCATGTTAGAGTTAAAAATCTAAAGAATGTGAAAAGTCACTTTCGTAAAGGCGGGACTGGATTTAAGAAATTTGGTTCCTTCTTTTTAATGACCGTCAACTCAACGGTGTTTTACTAACTCATCAACTTCTTTAAAAATTTTTAATATTTAGTATTTTTTAATGTGGTGAAAATATTAAATTTAGATGGGGGATAGTCAATATGAGACAGAAAATTCGAGACAGTAGATTTAACTCCCTACACCTAGCCCACTACTGCTACCCGCACCACCACCACAACCTGCAACCCCACTCATGAAAATCCACACCTCCCTCCTCCGTTGCGAGCCCCAGCCCCACAAGCCTCCACTCACCATGGCCCCCCCTCAAAAACCCAGATCAGCAAGGAACTATAGCCCACCGCCCCCACCCCAGTCCCGCGCAAAAGCCGGGAACACATTTATCGAACCTTAGCTAAAAAATAAGGTGCCCCAATCTAACCCATGAGACACTGTAGTTTCCCGATCCTAGGAACTACCAAAGGTCCGAAATTGGTCCCAATCTATCCCATGAGACCAAATTTATTTCCCATCTAACCCAATAAACTAATAAAGGCCCCTTACAAGCCAATTGCATAGCGCACACAAAAACAATCTCTTTCTCGTATTGTAAGATAATTTCTTTATAAATATGCAGATGCCACAGTGTCATGCCTGCAATTGCTCTAATAAATCATATCACATTACTTATCTTGTGATGCAGTTGAGAATGAATTTCTACTTACCTCGTATCTAAATAAACCGTTAGAAGTAGAACCATGTGAAAGGCGTCAGTATTCTCGTTAAGCCAGATGTGCCAGTGATGCTGGCATTATCCATTTTCAAATCATAAGTCCTATATTTAACATGAAATAGTGAAAACTATTTATGTACACTAATAATGTTATCAAATCTCTCAAACTATATGCGCGTATGTAAAATAGCTATTCCATAAGCATATGTAGGAATTCTAACTCTTGACAATTATATTCGCAACATTATTTAGATATACACGACTGGAACTACAATGTTGCCAAGTTGCTTTAACTTCCATACAACCTACGTTACCGTAAATTGACAACTTACATACCCATGTACACAGAACCTTGAAAATAAATCATATCTTAATTAATATCAATATTGTACAGTTCCATATACGTAGTATAAAAATAGAAAACTTAAATACTCAGGTCCTTACGTGACTAAGCACTTTCAAAACACTCAAACTCCATAAACTTGCGAACAATTCCAATCTTCTCCATGTAGATAATTTGTCCTCTCAAATCATATTCAAATCTTACTTGTACAGATAGACCATACGAGTAAGAATAAAATTCACAATCTCTAATTCACTTAGAGATAACCCCTTAAATCCTTAAAGACAAGTTGATATATATAAACATATATATAATTCGTACTATAAGGGCCACTGACATCATCCCTCTCCTTCAAATTGATACACACACACACATGTGTGTGTGTGTGTGTGTGTATAAGCCATCTATTCTACATATATAACTAATAGGTTGCAGATATCAAATGAAAACAAAACCTGAGGTACAGAGAACAACTAAATTAATTACCTTTGATATACATTGAAAAGACGTGGGATGAGAAGTAAGAGCTTTAAAGTGGATAAGAACTGTAGTATCGTTGATTGAGAGCTTTACAAAATTTTGGAGAAGGATAATGGGTTTTCTCTGCAGAAAGGGACGAATAGATAAGTATCTACATATAGTCGAACTCCAATAGCCGACATCGCTTAGTCGGTTTCTCCAACTTACTAATATATAAATATAGGAAGGGTCTTCCAAACGATGACCTTACGCATCAGATGGAGAGACTGTAGCCATTAGATCAGTTCGCAAGTTGAACGGACGGCAGAGATGATACTTGGCCTTCGAAGGGTATCTACGAAACTTCTGACCTTGGTAGGACTTCTGATTAAGACGAAGACCAGAAACAGAGTAAGAGACTCGAGAACATGTCCATTTATTGCTGTAGACTTTAATGATGGTGGTTGGAAATGTGAAATTTTGATATTAGTGGTCACTTAGGAGAAATATGTTCTTGCAAGTGGAAGGGAGAGGAGGAAGGGTCGCGGGACTTCATCAGTCGTAGCTGGTCAAAGTAAAGGCTGCCTGGACGATTCAAGGACTGGTTTTGGTTCCCATAAACACAATCGGAGCTAGGTTGGCTTACGGAGTAGAAAGGTACGCTTTACAAATATTAACTTACCGGCGCTGGAGTCATTTTTTTACATCCTACTGCTTTGCATTTAAGAAAGTAGAAGACGAAGGGCATTTAGAGACAATCAGACGAAGAGGGACAAACTTAGGTCGGCATAGAATAGACTGAACTTTTAGTTTGCGGTCTGATGAAAATAGGCATTATTTTATAATTTGTGTGCGGTTGGAAATTATTTTGAACCAACGATTATTACGGACGGAACCTAAATAAGCAAAACGATTTACTTGGTGGTGGAATTTAGTCTCAATATTTGTTTGCAAATTTTCGACTGAAGAATGACGCGGAATAAACGGGGGATTTGTTGGTCGTAATCGTCAATCATTTACTTTTCTTCCACGTTGTTCATCGTAGTCGTAAATCATTTTTTTTTTTTTCAATGATGTTGTTTCTGTTAATTTTTACATTCGCAGTTTGGTCCTAAATTTTGGTTTTGCTGTACAGATCGACTGAGTACAATTGAGGCTACAATTAATGGCAACAAAACTTGTGCTCTCTTCAGCCAGTGAAATTCGGGATTTAGCCGTAACTAATGCAGTTTGTTACTTCATAGAATCAATTTGTGATGGTATTATGGGCTAAACTTGCATGTGAAAATTACGGGCATCACATGAAATGTCCAAAATATAGTACAAGAGATTAGTCATTACAGGATTGTGCATACGGGATAAAGCAATCGCCAAATGGTGGATTGAAAAAGAAGAACGAGGATTAGGTCCAGCATAACCCTAAAACAAACCCTAGCGACTTCATCTCGCTCGATCCCAATATTGATTGAGCTGGTTGCGATCTGCTCGTACGAGTTATGATCATCTCTTTTTATACCTGTGTTAGATGGCTGATTAATTAAAGGCCATTATCAAAATTATATATAAAAAAAAAAAGAAAACAATTAGAAGACTTATAAAAAAAGAATAGGTTAGCGTGACTCGTTCAAGTCTTGGTCATTGGCGTAAGTGTAGGGTATGGCAGATGCTATTGATAAAATTACGTATATATAAATAAGACATTTGTAGGACATTTGTTTTTAGAAAAATACTAGGGACACCAATTCTAATATCAGTTTTTGAGTATCAATTTATGTAGCGTATGGGTTATTTTTTTTAATTGATAAGTGTTTAAAATATTGTCATATTAGTTGATTGCATTTATTAATAAAAATATGGTACATGAGTTGATACTCAAAAAATTGAGTTTAGAGTTGATATCCCTAGCATTACTCTTACTTTTAATAATTTAAATGAGCCAACAGTACTAATTACTCTCTTTTAGTTAATATTTGACGTATCCTCCACTATATAATATGGAGACACTTCCATTGTTTCAAATGTGAATGTTGAAACTCAGGGCTCGGGGGAGAGCACACCATCTTATCAACTTAAAACTCGAAGAGGAAAATGTTTTAAAATGTGAAAATAATCATGTTTTGTCATACATACCCGCCAAAGCCATCATCAAATGGTGGAAATGAAGAGAAAAACAAGGATCACGATCCAAAAAAACCATTAAACAGACTTTGACTTCATCTCGCTTTCTTAGGAGTACTTAATTAACTCAGCTACTTCTTCTTCTTTTTTTTTTTTTTTTTTTTTCCCTTCCCTGTACGAGTTATATTATATATGAGCTGTATTTATATATTTTTAATTAGCCAATTAAGGGAAAACGTCAATGAAACGAAAATATCATAAATAATAAAATACAAGAAGACGAATTAAAAAAAAAAAAGGAAAGAAAAAATTTAGAGAGTCATTGGATTTTGTGACTGTTGCACTTAATTTTCTATCATAAATGGTAGAAAACAATAACTATATGAGAGACTCTGTGGGAGTCATTCTTAAAAAGTAGTTGGTTAAAAAGCAACTAACACCCATAAGAGAGAGAAGGATTTGAAAGTTTTTAACAAGGCAAAGGTTGACATTTGGCAATATATAGATCTGTTCTGGTGTTAAGCAATATATAGATTTGTAAGTAGCCGACCTTTGTCTCTTTTTTGGTAGATATATACTCTTTTTTTCCTTTGACTTTTTTCTCATAGAATTTTGATCAAAGGGCTTTTAATGAGGTCTATTTGAAATTATATTCCAAGATGTAAGTTTCTGTTTAATTCTTTGAGATTGATTTCCAGTTACGGGGGGTTTTTCGTTATTTTCCTTTTGTTATGGTAAACATTTTTTATTCCCATACCAGGTTGTTTTTATTTTTCCATTGCTTTATTTTCTTATAACCATTCTTGTATTTTTCTTTTTTCATTAATTAAAAATGGAACATGTAAGGGATGAGGGTGCTAAGGAGGTGTCGACATAGTCGGAAAGTCTGGATGTGCCTGTTGATATCTATTACCATTATTTAGAAAAATGAAAAGCAAAAAACCTGTCCTGGAAATTAAGGGTGTTTTGAAACAGTCGAAGATGTATTTTCTGTGGAACTCAATTTGATCTTTTTGCTAAGTTATGTGCATACCAATAGAAAAAATGAACGAAAAAAAAATATGATTACAGAAGATGAAGAGTCTTTTGAATATAAAAAAACTAGCGATGAACAATTGTAGAATTTCTTAGAAAAAGATGGAAACAACTACATCAGGTTTTTTGGAGTAAATATTCGTGGATCTAGATATTTTGTGGAAAAAAGCACGCGTAATATTTTTCCACAAAAAAAAAAAAAAAAAAAGGAGCATTGGAAGAAAATGTCCTTTTATGGACTCAGGACTTGTAGCGTAAAGAATTTTAAATTAAGAAAATGTAAATCTTCTTTTTTTAGTTGCTTCTTTACTTTCTTATATATTTGTTAATGTAGGCAAGAAATTTGTCCGATAATCCTTTTTGTGTTCCGTACCTGTGCTTTTTTCCATATACTTTAATACCGAGCACCATTACTTGAATCTCAAAGTAAAATAGAAAATCCAAATGGAGGATTTAATTGGAAATTATTTATCAAAGAACTGATCAAATAGGGCTTGAATTACAATATATTCCATACTACATACGCAATAATATATTAATCGGCATGTCGTGGATTTGCCGGCTTCGGTGGAGGCGGCGCCTGAGCTTTCGAGAAAGAATTCGGGTCTTCTCGACCTGCGCTGCAACCAATCAGCCGCGTCCTAAAAGAATGACAGACAGAATTTGTCACAAGATCAAGTAGTTGATGTGACCAAATTAATTACTCAACAGATAAAGAAGAGATTTAGGATCTTAGGTTTTAAGTTCGAAATTTAAAAAGTGATGCATGCTAGTAAATACCGGGGAAAAAAAATGACCTCATTAAGTAATAACTTTTCCAATACTTCGTCTCTACAAATGTTTTAAAGTTAATAGAGAGGTTCATACATACCGGCCAAGGCCATCATCAAAAGGTGGAGTGAAGAGAAGAACAAGGATTACGATCCAAAAAAACCATAAAAATGACTTCAAGGACTTCATCACGCTTTCCGATGATTTAATTATCTCAGCTTCTTTTTCTTTTCTTTTCTTCTTCTTCTTCTTTTTTTTTTTTTCCTTGTACGAGTTGAATTATATATGAGCTGTATTTATACATTTTTACTTAGCCAATCAAGGGCAAATGTCAATGAAATGGAAATATCATAAATAATTAAGTACAAGAAGACGAACGACAAAAGAAAAAGAAAAAAAGAAAAAAAGAAAAAAAAAAGCAAAAAGAGTTTCAGCCTTACCATAGTTGAGTCACGGTCAATGGCGCAAACAATACGCCCATACCAGTGATAATTTGTTTTTGACTAAATTTATGGAGACAATTTTTCATCATTCGATTTTGTGAATGTTGCACTTAATTTTCTACCATGAACTATATAATTTAACAATAAAGCAGGCAGGTGAACTCCCACTTATAGTATTTTTTTAACTAGCAGCACTACTTCCACGTTTTTTATTTAATTTTTGTTTTACTAGGCATACTTCGACCTGCTTACTTTAATATTATTTTTTAGAAAAAAAAAAAAAAAAAGGGTCTGCTTTTTTTATCTCTCTCTCTCTCTCTCTCTCTCTCTTTTTTTTTTTTTTTTTTTTTTTTTTTTTTCATTATACCTTCTTTCACTTTGATAAGAAAAGTCTCAGTCAACTACGTGATTAATAAAATATGTAATTAAGAGTGAGTATTCAGTTTTTATTATTTTTGGTTTCTTTTGTGTTTAGAAAATATAAAACAACACCTTTTTATTTTTAATTTTTTTTGTTTATTTTTTGTTTTGTTTTTTTCTTTTGAAAGGAGTTGACTATACTTCAATGTGCGAACGTACCAAGGTTCTAGAGAGGGGGGAAAAAAAATCTTAATGTACAAGGAGAAGAAGTCTGATGCAAACCTTGGTGACTGAGCGTCACGAGTTCGTGTGCAACGATCCGCGTCCATGCCTACCACCAAAAAAGAAGAAGAAGAAGAAGAAGAAGAAGAAGAAGCGATCCGCGTCTATTAGTTCAAGGAGGCAGTCTGTTATATTAGGGTTCCATTATTCAAGCGATCTCACATAGAGAATCACAGACTTAGACCTTTTAGCATGAGAGAAAATCAGAGCAGTGATTAGCTAGGCTTATTTTCCATATAACTCTCAACTTGTTATCATCGTGCCTTTGGAAATCTGGAGTACACTCGAGGAGGAGTTGAAGGCAGATGATCACGTTTTGAAGTACGTCAGTTGGACCAAAGGCGAGCACTGAATTGCTTGCTAGAGTAGGTTTGTTGAACCGAAGGCAGGTTGAAGACTTAGAGTAAGTCAATTCGATAGAAGACAAGTTTACGAGGAAAAAGACAATGTGGGTTCTGATTTGTTGGAGTTTCATAGTATAATTCCAAAAAAGTGTAATTTTAATTCGCCGTTAAATAAAATCCTTCAAAAAAACTTTTTTTTTTTTTTGAAAGGATAATAAAATTCTTCAATTTGAGCTGGTGTATTCGTATGTTTTCTCTTAGGGTTTTTGACCAGGTTAAATTATCATTTATCACTGTGTCAGTTATTTTATTTTTGATCATTTATTTCCTGTCTAAATTTTCGGTGACGGTTTTAACAATCTGAATGCTTTACTGAGTGCTCCTATAACCACAAGATTGGCTTTATCTGTCCACTAGGGTCTTACACCAAAAAAAAAAAAAAAAAAAAAAAAAAAAAAAAAAAAAAAAAAACATCCAAAAAATAAAATAAGAAGAAACAAAGAATAAGTAGAAAACCCAAATTTCATTATTGCAACAAAGTTCATAAAGCTTAGAGACACAACAACACTACAGTAATAAAAATGAGGGTTTGTGTGTGTGTGTGTGTGTGTAAGGTCGTAGCGTACAAAAACAGACCTGATTTTCATCAGTAAGAGGATCTCTGACCAAAGATTTTCTTCACAGAGAAAATACCATCCTTGAGAATCGGCACTTCACTAACCAGGAGTGAACATATGGAGCATTATTCTGTCTGGCTAAACATTTAGAATGACAATTTGGTAGAAACCATTATAATCGAGACTCAGGTTCTCAAATTGCGGAAATTAAATCCAGCGCATCGTATCGCACGATTACCGATCTACTTCTGATAGGCCATCAACTTGTCAATGGTTATGGAGCCAAAAGGTTGATCAGCCAGGCAAGGCTGAGTGTGAGCGGAAAGTTCCTGTGCCACGAACCACATGCTCGGCCGCCTGTCTGGATTGGTGTGCACACACATCAAAACCACAGTCACCATTAGCACCACTGCCTCCGCAAGTTCACCCTCTGGAGACTCCAGCCTTTGGTCTAACATATCCTTGAGAAGCAATTCCTTATGATTATTCGATAACATTCTTGACGATGCAGATAGAGCTTCTAGCATCTCCCCAGGGTGTCTTCCCATCAGTACTTCCAATGCCACAACTCCAAAGCTATACACATCACACTTCTTGGTTACCCTCATTGTTTGTGCCAGCTCTATTTAATTTGTAGATCAAAATTCACAAAATTAGCCACCTTACTAGTGAACATGCGTTAAATTAAAATCAAACAAGACTTTCAGAATCCTATTTCGTAATTTATTATTGATTGAACCAAAAAAAAAAAAAAAAGAAAGTATTCCCAAGGTAATAATAAAAAGAAGCACTGGATGACATGCATGCATGCACAAAGATAGTTTGAGAGAGAATTTTATGGTTTAAGAAATGCTAGAAATTCTTAGCAAAAAAAGAAAAAAAAATAGAGATTAAGTTACTGACATTTTATTTTAACTTCCACAAATAAAAATAATAACAATTTATTTATCATAATACTTAGACCAAAAGAAAAAAAAAAAAAAACTAGTTCAACTGATTTTTCATAATCACGTCCTTAATACCAATGGTGATTTAACCCTTTTTCCTATTCGTGAAAATAGAATAGAAAATAAATTTAAAAAAAAAACGAAGATTAAATCCCATAAAGATATATTTTTATTTATATTCTTCTGTTTTCTTATCCCTAATTAGTAAATACCAATCACTAAACGACATAAGTAATTGTGAAGGGGGAGTTAAATATAGATCAGGAATGCATATGTTCCCTTATTGGTGGGCGTAAATTCTTAATTAATACAAATAAAATTTATGTTTTTCATATTCTCCTACTATATATCAACCTAATTAAGAGCGACAAAATTCTAAGAGAAAAAAATGCACTAATTAAACTAAATGAGAGAGTTACGAGTGGTCGATTTCCTACTTTTCTCAACCAAGTTACCTGGAGCCATGTAACCGTAGGACCCAGCCAAACTAGTCCAATTAGAGGAGTCAGGGTTCAACAATCTGGCAGTGCCAAAGTCCGACAGCTT
>JAFMPE010154263.1:0-20371 GCA_024759925.1 Ficus religiosa
TGGCGGTGGGGGGGCGGAGGGTGGGTCGTCGTCGTCGAGGTTGTGTTGCCGGCGACGGAAGCCTGCGGTGAGAAGGTCACCAGCGACGGAGAAGATTTGGAGTTAGAAAGTTTAGATAAGGTAAGGTGTATAATAAGTATGGTACACCCCTAATATATCAACCGTTCGATTAAATTTTAACGGTTAAAAAATTGACTCTACCGGTAGAGTTCATAGGAGAGTTTCTACCATAGACTCTCCGTAATTTTTATTGACTTTTTAAAAAAGACAAAAAAAAAATATTCTCTTTTCAGAAAGGATAAAAAAAAGTAACAGGCCGTAGGCAAAAGAATTGGAAGAAAATAATCGTAATAATGAAGATTTGGTTCTCCACTGATTGCTGATTTTGGATGAAACGTATTGTTAAATTAGCCGAGCAATTTCAACTAATGTTCAACATTTTCGTTTCGGAAGATGCTTTATGTGTTGTAAAGTTGTTTTTCCCCCATTATTTCTTTCTTTTTCTTTTTCTTTTTCTTTTTCTTTTTTTTTGTTTTCCTGACTGAGATGCCAGAAGTCAAAATAAGGTGGGCTAGCAGCTAAAGTGATAACTCATTTCTGAACGCAATGGATATTAGATTAACAATGAAAAATATATACGGAAATCTCCGACCATCACCGCGGCTCCCCCCGGCTGTTTCGCGACCGGATCTCGAAAGCAAGGTGATTGCGACCGCCACCAAATCTCGACGGCGATGAGATCGCGCGGCTAGGTTCGAGAGCATGAGCTTATCTCAGTCTCTGTTTTCTCTCTCCATCGTCAGGGGGGTTCAAGCTCCGGCGCGGGCTGCAAAGATGGCGGCTATCCCTTTGTTGGTCTCTGTTGTCCTCCTCCTCCTCCTCCATTTTTTTTTTTTTTTTTTTTAGGGAATGCTCCGTCAGCGGGTGTTCCTCGGCTGGGCGACGAGGGTGGTCCGGGGAGGTTGGGGTGGGTTAGGCACATTTTTGGGTTTTTTTGGCTGAATTTGAGGTGGGGTTATTTAATAATAAATTACTATTTGTGTTGGATTTTGTAAATAAAAAAATAAAAAAAAAAGGTTAGATTTTTTGGGTTTCCTAAATTACTAAATAATTACCACTCCAAAATAATTTAAAAATAAATGGATTTTCAAATAAATACTTTTTATAATAAAAATTAAAAAAAAAACTGAAAAAAAAAGTAAATAATTAGATTTACTAGCAAATAATTGATTTTATTAACAATAGATTTAAATGTACCAATAGAAATTGAAATAAACAAATAAATAAAACCAAAAAAAAAAAAAACCAAAAGCAAAGTAAATAACGGATTTACTAGTAAATATCGATATTTACTAATAAATATTAGATTCGTTAAAGTAAATATCATAGAAATCAAAAAAATTACCAACAAACTAATTATCGGATTTATTAATTAGAGTGATTGGCATAATTCTTGAAATTTTTCAAAGGTGACGGTTTGGTCTCTGTTCCTTTTTTTTTTTTTTTAATCGATATGATCCTAAACTCTTATTTTTTGACCGATATGATCCTAGTAAATATCGATATTTACTAATAAATATTAGATTCGTTACAGTAAATATCATAGAAATCAAAAAAATTGCCAACAAACTAATTATCGAATTTATCAATTAGAGTGATTGGCATGGTTCTTGAAATTTTTCAAAGACGACGGTTTAATCCGTGTTCTTTTTTTTTTTTTTTTTTAATTGAGATGACTCTAAATTCTTATTTTTTGACCGTTATGGTCATTTCTGTCCAAATCCGTTAACTTGTATGGGTATTTTAGTAATCTAACAATAATTAATTTCATAAAAATTAAAAAAAATCATTAAAAAAGTTTCCTCTCCTTTCTCTCTTTTCTTTTGTCCAAACCCAGTTCGGGGGGAGGGGGGCCAAATTAGATTGGAAAGAGAGAGAGGTGGGGGGGCATCGGCGTCGTGGTGGGCATAAGGGGTCCAAAAACCTAGATCATGAATTAGGGAGGGGCAAATGGAGGTGAGAGGGGGGGACCCAGGTTAGGGATGAACGGCAGCGAGGGGTGAACAGAGGTGAGAGAGGGGGGACCTAGTCACGGTGGGGGGCAAACGGCAGCAGGAAGGGGGTGGGGGCGGGGGCGAACGGCGGTGAAAGGGGTATGGTGAAACCTAGAAAGGAAGTAGGGGGCAACCCAATCAGGGTTGGGGGGCCAGACCAAGAGAGAAGGGGGGAGGGGGTGGGCGAAAACACAAAGAGAGGGGAGGGGGAGGGAAAGAGAGAATGAGGGTGTTTTAGTCATTGTAGTATAAAAATTAATCATTTAAATAAGACTCCTCTAAAAATTTAACGAAATTGGACGGAAAGGACCACAACAGCAAAAAACTAAGAGTTTAGGGTCATCTCAGAAAAAAAAAAATTAAAAGAATCTAAACTAAATTGTTACCTTTAAAAGAGATTTATGACTATTTAAACTAATTACTCTATCAGTAAATACTAATATCTACTAGTAAATACTATTAAAAAACAAAATAAACAACAAATTTACTTGTAAATATTGATATTTACTAATAAATTCTAGATTCATTAAAGTGAATATCATATAAATATTTGATTTACAAGAAAAAATTTAAATTTATCATAGAAATCAAAAAATTACTAGCAAAATAATTATTAGATTTATTAGTAAATATTGATATTAACTAGTAAATACTAATGGACATTAGCTACCTAAAATTTAGCAAATAATGTGTTATTATAGTAAATCCAAGTATTTTTTTTTTTCTAGTAAATCGATGTAGTTACTAGTGCATCTGGGTGTTTAATAATAAATCCAGGTATTTACTAATAAAGCTAATAGACATTAACTATTTAAATCTAAATAAATAATACGATTTATCTTGTTTAATATTGGTTTGTTATCTTTATAAATATAGAATTTGTCAAAGATACTAAAACAAAGTCCCGATCCATATAAGATTTACAAGATAAGTAAATGAATTTATCGATTCGTTTCTAGTAAATTCATTTTAGTTTTCAGTAAATGTTATTATTATTTACTAAGAATACTAAATATGTAAATATATTATTTCATGACAAATACTATATTTATTAGCAAATTTATTAACAAATATAGGATTTATTAGTCAATACTCGTACTTACTAACAAAAATTCAATTTACTAATAAATAAAACAGATAAATATCATTATTTACAATTAAATATTACTATTTATTATTTCGATTTAACATGTAAATATTATGTTTACCAGATTAATACCAGAATTACTAATAAAATAAATTAGATAAATATCATTATTTACAGTAAATGTCATTGTTTATTGTTTTATATTCAACGGGTAAATATCAAATTTTTCAAGCTAATATCGGATTTATTAATAAAAAACATTTAAATACCATTATTTACGATTTTCTATCCAACAAGTAAATATTACTTTTATCAAGTAAATATGAGATTAATTGATAAATAAATCAGTTAAATACTATTATTTACAGGCAAATATGATTATTATTATTATTATTATTATTTTTTAATTTACAAGCTACTAGATTGTCTATTAGTTAATGTAAATAATTAAAAATTATTATAGTATTTTATACTATATACATTTTATTCTTCGAAGTCTTGAATATTAAGAAAATGTCCTAATTTATCCCCAAATCTAGCCCTAACCCTAAGGGTCACACCAGACATGGCAGCCACCCTCTAATTCCAGCCACCGGTGTAGGCCATGGGATCACCTAAGGATTCGACCACGGAGACAGAGAAGACGGAACCGCAAGATCACCAAAGATTTCAAGCTAAACATGACGAGATATCTCATCGAATTTCATCACGAATCTCGTCAGATTTCATCATGAATCTCGTCGGATTTCAGTGCGGGGAGACCGGAGATCCCGTGCTAACTGTGACGAGGATGGACAGCCATGATTTGATTTTCTCCATGATTTGTGGCACTTTTCTTTGTGATTTCCGACGTTTGCGATTCTCTCATAGGCAACTAACGACAAGCCACGACGACGAGATATATTCTCTGTTTGCTTCTAGAGATCGGAGATCGGATCTCCGTCAACTGCTCGATCATCTCTCCACTAACGACTGTCACGATTTTCCGATGGTCGTCGTAAGTGGTGTAGGAGAGATAAAATAGAGGGAGAGGAAGGAGGATGGGGTAAAACAAGAATTTTAAGAAAGAGTAGAAGCTGAATATGCTATAATTTTCTACTATTTAAAAAACTGCTATTTTGTTAAATCACACTCTTAAAATATGCTATTTTGTTAATTCATCCAAAAATATATATTTATACGAACATTTCATATACATGATGGAGTCTTCACAATTTTATAGATGTAAATATATAGAAGTATATTCTCAAAAGGGGCACCTTCAAAGAATAAAATTTGTAACATTTTATATACGTAGTCTTAACAATAAGTTAATTCAAAGGTAGCAATGATTCTTGTCCTTTATACTAATAGTTTTGAATAATACGGAATTAGAATATTGTAAATAAAAATTTGTATGTAAATCAATTGATATTTAAAATATTCTAAATACAACGTTATAATTGCCTGATCTATTTGGTTGTCAGACATGAGATATTTCATATGTACGTTAATATAACAATCAGTTAATTCAAATATAATATTTTTCAGTAGTACTTGTTCCTTACACTAACAATTTTAAACAGTATCGTCTTTTAACATTCTAAATAAAAAAGTTACATATAAATTAACTAATAGTTATAAGATTCTAAAAACAACGTTACAATTGGCAAATCTTTCCGGCTACCGGGTATATTAGATATTGTATGTTATTGTAACAATCAATTAATTCCAAGGTAATAATTTTCAGTAATGCTTTTCATGTATATTGATAGTTTTAAGTAGTACTATGTTATTACATTGTAAATAGAAAGTTACATATAAGTCAATAATAGTTATAAGATTCTAAGTACAAAGTTTTAACTATCAGATCTATCTGACTGCCGGACGTAAGATATTTTATGTAGATTGGGTATTATTTGTCGTACTCTTCACATCGAGAAATTATATAACAGACTGAGTATGTCATGTCATTATGTTAATGTGGTACACAACAAATTAAAAATTGAGTAAATTGTTGTTTGGTCTTTAACCTTTCTATGAAGTTGTAATTTGATACCCCCAATCTTTTTTTATAGCTAAAAACTCTATAAACTCTTTAAAATTGTGCAAAATGGTATATTTTGTTAACAAAAGTTAAGAATTTTACATGAATCACACTTGATTTATCATTTAAGAAAATTAAAGAAAATTTTACATGATTCATTTGTTCCATCCAATTTTTGACGTTTATTAGAAAAAGAAAAAAAAAACTATTTTCAGAGTTCAGGATGTTTACAATAAAAAAACAAAAAAACAAAAACAAAAACAAAAACAAAAAGAGAAAGAGAAAGAGAAAGAGAGAGATCGAAAAATCAAACTGTAACTTCATAAATGATATGGGATTAAACGAGCAATTTACCCTTAAAGATTAACATTTGGATAATTGTCTATATTATGTATTATATTTTCTCTTTTCTACTGTGTTTTACACTAATTATTGGGTCAAAGTCATTACAAATACTCTAACTAAATTTCTCATGTCAATTAATCAACTTTATAGAATTTAATTTGATATGGTCAAATCAATTTATGAAAATTAATTGGTGTTTTCATTTACTTATTATTTGATTGCGCTTGCACATTGCTGGTTATTTTCTTTTTGGCCATTGTAGTGTTTTACTGATAACTTATTTTACCATTTTACGTATCTAAATTAGCCGTATTTTTAAGCATTTTAATCTATTTTAAGTTAATTTACTTTAATTCAGCTTAATTTATTTTGATTCATTTTATTTTGCATTATTTTATTTTATTTTGCTTAACATTAATTTGATATATTGTTCTCTTTTTACCTCTCTAAATAATTATTTTCTCATTTGTGTAGGTTAATTTATGTGAAAATGAGCAAAAAGTGATTTATGAACTCAAATTGAAGACAAAAAAGTCATAAATGGCTATAAAACAAATTAAAATTTAAATGAGAGGTTATATTTCCACACACAAAATTGATAATTAGCCCATGACGAATACTAATCTTGTTCATCCTTCACAAATTCCTAACCTTATTAATCTCTTAAATCTAGTGAAGCATTCAATAAGATCAATCGACTTTGCCCATAAAATTTAGGATTTTTAAAAGTGAAGTTACAATTAACAAAATATATATCATTTATTTAAAAAAAAAAACCTATCTCTATTTATAACGAATGGGATATTTATAAGGGGAAAGCATATGAATGACACAAATTAGAGATCATTGCACCATAATGACACAAAAAGTTATCACTATATCAATATGACACAAAATTAAACTAAAGTTAACTAAAATTTATATCATACTGATCCTGGATGGAGATTTTATGACATATTGATTAATAAAAAAAAAAAAGATAATTATTTAAATAATTTTCTCTCTTTTTTTTTTAATAAAGGTGTATTTTAAGGGGTTTTAACATAGTTTTGTTTTACAAAATCAAATTATACAGATAGATTATGATTTGATGGGTGTATTTATAAAATCGTTGGGTGCAAATATAAGCACTCTTTGAAATTACCTGGTAGCCATCAAAGGCTCAGTCAGATGGGTCTCCATGAGTAGCCACGTGCGTATTTCAACCTTCAAATCACATAAGATTGTACCATGGAAGCGCGTGTAGCACACCGTAGACACGCGCGCGTGGAAAGAAGAGACCGTGTCAGACCAGCCTGGCATGCGAAATCCTGTGCTCTGTGTTTGTACTACAACCAGCATACACTTTTCCCCTTACCAACCCGCTTTAGCCATGCGTCACGCTTTTACAGAAGCGCAATGCGATGCCGACACGTGTTGCAGGTGCACCATAGAGCTAAGCCAGCTGCTGATGGAAGAAAGTTAAAAAAAAAAAAAAAAAAAAAAAAATTTGGGGGAGCTGGCATTATTTTTAGAAGTGGTTTTCTTGTTTGGAAGGCCGAATTGCTATGGGAAGGCCGAGAGCAACTGAGGGCCGAACTAGAGAGACAAGGAAAGGAAGAGAAAAATGAGAAAGAAAAAAAATAGAAAAAGAGAAAAAAGCAAAGAAAATAATAGGGTTGGATTTTCAACTTTAGGATTTAGTTTTATTTTAAGTTTTAGGTTTTTGTTTTAAGCAAATTTCAAGGAAGATGACTTTTGAAAAATAAAAGCAGGAGATGAAATTTGTGGAAATCTCGAAGAATTGTGGCAACATTCGTCTAGGTTTTTCCTTCGTATGTTTTATCTCTTTTATTTTGTAATTTGATGATGCTTGAACCCTTGATTTGCTTGTTTTTATTTTCAATTTCATTTATGAATTGGTTTTTGGTTTTAGGGTTCCAATCACTCTTATTAGTGAATTTTGAACTTATCTCACTACTACAAAAGTTGGTATAGACGATGTAGATTATACAATGGTTTTATAAATTTTGTGTAAACCTAAGATTACACAACGGTTTCAATAAACCATCGTATAATCCTCCTCTTAGTGAGGATATGATGACGGCTTTTTGCAAAAACCGTCATCGTATCCTGATAAGGGTTACATGACAATTTCGGCCAGAAACCATCGTGTAATCTTCCAAAAATTAATTTAAAATTTTAAAATTTTGTGTTTTGAAATTCGTGCCTAAACCCTTAACTTAAATACACTTTCCTCATCCTTTCTCATCATTTTCATCTTTCTCCCTCTCGACCACTCAAAGATTTCTCCTACCCACTATCTCCTTCGCCCGCCCGCCTGCCAACAGCGCCATCGCCCTCCCCTTCGCTGCCTTCCATCTCTCTCATTCTCCCAGTGACGCCGCCACCACCCTCCCCTCTGCCTCATTCGATTGTCACCCGCAATGCTGCCATTCCCTCTTCGTCATTCTCCCATCGCGCTCAAGGCCACCCTCCCCTCTCTTTCCTTTTTTCGCCACTACCATCCCCATCTCCACTGTCACCCTCTCTTCCCATCAAGGCCATGACTATTTTTCATCAAAGAAAGGCAAGGTGACTTCCATATTGCTCAATTTCTTGTTTTCCAACAAAAATACGAACACATAATTCTTGAGTAACTCGCTTGGAGTGTAATTTATGTATTTATTATTGTTCAATTTTTTTTTTAATCGTTGCTCTTTGTAGATGAATCTTTTGTGTAATTTTTTGGCACTTTAAGATTTTTGTAGACAATATTATACGCATTTTTTTTCCACCCACCACATGCTCAATGAAATGTTAAAATAGAATTTTTGTTTGGTTAATCATATTGAATTAGTTTCTAGTGTAGTGTGCTTGGTTTTTTTAACGTTCTTGGTGAATGTGAATTTGATTAAATTGGACCGATTATTTGTTTGTTTTGTGTATTTGCTCGGTTAATCATATGGAATTAGTTTCTAGTGTAGTATGTCAGATTTTTTATTGTTGCTCTTTGTAGACGAATCTTTTGTGCAATTTTTTGGCAGTTTAAGATCTTTATAAACTATATTCTCTGCATTTTTTTTTTCCGCCCATCACATGCTCAATGAAACGTTAAAATGGAATTTCGTTTGATTAATCATATGGAATTAGTTTCTAGTGTAGTATGCTCGGATTTTTTAACGATATTGTGAATGTAAATTTGATTTGATTAAATTGGCCCGCCATACTTCTTTTTTTTTTTTTTTTTTCCTTTTCTTGTCGCCTTTTTGCGTGACGCACCAAAAGGGCGACTTTATCTTGTGTCACATAATAGAGGGAGACATTGGGTTTTGTGCGTTATTGATCCATGGGAGGACCTAGTCTTTTATTTTGATCCTCTTCAAGAGAAGAAATGAGATGATTTTACGAATCTAATGAATATGTAAGTCAATTTTCATAACTTAAATTTTGATTTAATCTTAATAGTATGCATCTTAATTATTTTGAATTTTACAAACTTGCTAGGGCCTTAATGGATTGGAAGCTTATAGCCGAAGAAGGGATTAAAAAGAGACGACATTATAAAACAAAAATCGCGGATCGTCTTTATCCTCACCAAGAGGGAAGTGTTGAATGTGGTTATTTTGTTTTAGGTTTTATGAGGGACATAATATTGAATGGATTTGATGTACTTGAAATAAAAGAATTTTATACTTGTGATGATATGGATTTGATTATGGAAGAATTGACTAAATTTGTAATGCAATTCATTAAATATGATATGTAAATTTGTAAAGTAATTGATGGTTTTTTACTTGGATACAATGTAGCTAATATTTTGTCAATCCTATTTTGGGCCGTGTATTGGATAACGAACGGGTTAGGCCACCCGTGGGAAATCACCAAAAAATGCCAAAATTTTTTTAAATTAAAATGGACTTTACGTGACGATTTTTAACTAAAACCGTCATGTAAAGTTCTCACTTTAGCAAAGTTTGCTCTATTTTTTCTCTATTCAGCAACGTTGTGAACTGTCGTGAAATATTAAGATACCAGAACGGTTTATTAACTGTCGTGGTATCTCAAAACATTCCACGATGGTGGATTACACGACGGTTGTCTAACCGTTGTGTTAACTTTAGACAACGGTTAATAACCGTTGCTAAATCCATAATTTTTACTAGTGCCTTTTCCTTGGCTTGATTGTGATTATTGGTAATTCTTTATCCTATTACTTGCTTAATGCTGCTAGTGAATTTGGTCATTCATTAGATGATTTTGTTGGACTTCAATAAAATTGGAAAATGGATTTTAGGTCTTGGATCAATAATAGGGTAGCATTTACAATTTGGAATAGGAATATATACTTAGTGCACTTGTAGTAATTTTGAATGCTTGAATAACTTAATGAATTTGTGTTAATTAATTCCTCGTAGGAATATAGTGGTTTTAATTAATATGGGTATTCTTACTAGTTTATCAAAAGAGGCGAGTGGGTGATTTCATGCATTCGGCTAACAATTCCATTAATTAAAATTAGTCACTTAGAGGGTGAATTTAATTTTAATGAAACTACTTTGGTGAAATTGGATCTCTAGACTTTTGTTTTTCTTGTTTTTGTTCATTAATTTTACTAGTTTTGGTTAATCTAGTTTTATTATTATTATTTTTATTATTTTTTTAATTTGTCATTCAAATAATCTTAACGCTAACAAATTTTGATGCTTAATTAAAATTAAATTAAATCCTCATGAGATCAACAACTCTATTCACAATTATATTACTTACGTGACACGTATATTTATGGGTAGATTTTCCGCTACATTTGCGAACATGATGAAATTAAGAGATTTTATAGTGTAGGATAAAGTGCTAACTTATTGAGATGTTATAACGAGTTTTGTTGCTAGTTGTTCACTTTCCTTATTTATTTGAAAAAATAAAAATTTTTGATAGAATATTAAAATTAAGAAAAAAAAAAAAGGTTTATTTGAACGTTCGCACTAGTATAAATATCAGCTTTCCTTGGGGTGCTTTGCATATTTGGGATTAAAATGATATTCATGTTGCAAGACTAACCCTTAGAGAGAAAACATTGCAAGGCTAACCTCCTTCATTAATCAATATTTTGTTTTCTCCAAAATACCCTTCACAAGTAAAAAATAAAAATAAAAATAAAAGAATATCAGATAAAAGAAAGCGGATCTGTAAGGGAGGTCCATCTTCTCTTAAAAAAAAAAAAAACTGAAGAAATCCGAAAGGCACTTTGTTCTTTCATTGGTTTCGTCTCCTTCACCACCTCAAAACTACCATCATTTTTCATCTCCATAATCCCCTCAAAACGACCATCCTTATATTCGGGTTAACATCATCGATTTCCAGCCACAAGGAAATGAGAGGAAGTACTCTAAAATTTTGTTAAGTTCATCTCAAACTCTCAAATTTTTTTATTGAAATCGTTTTCAAAGTTATTCAAGGGTTGGGCATTCATGGTTTGGGAGCTTAGTATAGAAAAACAAAACGATTCAACCTATTTTGCACTAACTTTTGACTTATAAAATCTGTAAATTTGCAAATCCCGTCATAAATACAGTACAGTGACCTGAGAAATTCAGGGAGCCGGTCAAATACAGTACAGTACAGGGGCCGGTCAGGCCGGTCTGGAAAAACAGGGAGCAAAACTTGCCGGGCCGGAGAAATTCAATTCCGGACCGGCATGTCCGGTTAGGCCGGCATGCCGGTCCGGAGAACCAGGAAGGTGTTGTGAAAAAAAAAAAAAACAAAGGAGAACACCCCGGTTCGGAGAAATTCAATTCCAGACCGGCATGTCGGATTAGGCCGGCATGCCGGTCCGGAGAACCAGGAAGGTGTTGTGAAAAAAAAAAAAACAAAGGAGAACACCCCGGTCCTGATAAAAATATGCCTAACCGGTATGACCAATAAGATCGCTTGTCATTACGTTAAATTAATTAGTGATTAATAGTAAGTCAATTGTACTTATTAACCATTCAGATAAATGATTAACCATTTTAGAAAACAAATGACATCTTAACTAATATTTTAGAATTTCGGTCATTTATTGAAAAACTTGTTAAATGGTCGTAATTTTTTATTTATGAAAACAAATGCCGGTTGTATGTTCTGACTTGTCCGGAATTGGAATGTTTCCTTTGTTTTTTCCGATCACTACATCGAATAAATAGAAAAGAAATTATAGGGTCTATCATATTCACATTGGTGAATGATCCAACAATCACCCCTGCTTTAGGAATAGTTAAAAATATACTATGATGGTTCCGTTGCTTTATTATATATATATATATATATTAATTTCGTCTATTATTTAGCAATCCCAAAGTTTTTTTTTTACTTAGTTTTTTTTATACTTGAAAAAAAAAAAGAGTGAAAAAAATTGCTAGCTGGTCCGGACCGGGTTTTCCGGACAGGCCTGACCGGCCCCGGTCAGGGCCGGTCCAGAAAACTAGCGAGCAAAATTGCTCGTCGGTCCGGCTTGACCGGCCCCGGTCAGGGCCGGTTCGGAAAACCAGCGAGCAATTTTGCTCGCTGGTCCGGCCTGACCAGGGCCAGTCCGGCCTGACCCGAGGCTGGGTGCGCGCGTGCCCAGCACCTGCGCGCCCAGCCTCGGTCAGGCCTGACCAGGGAAGGTCAGGCCGAACCAGCGAGCAATTTGCTCGCTGGTTTTCTGGACCAGTCTGGACCGAGACCGGGTCAGGCAGGTCTGGAAACTCGGTCCAGACCAATGAGCACTTTTTGCTCCCTGGTTTTCCGGACCGGCCTGGTCAAGCCGGTCTGGAAAACCAGCGAGTGCAACTTGCTCTCTGGTTTTCCTATATTTGTTTTTTTGAAAATTTTTTTTGTTGTTTGTCTGTTTGTTTTTTTGTTTGGTATTTATCAATTTTCATATGGCATATGAATGAAATCATTAATGACTAAAGAAATTGGAAGATTAGGTTTCCCACCATTTTATTTTAGAAAGTTTCAATAATTTTTTTTGTTAAATGTTTATTTATACACAAAACTCTTTCTAGTTCATTTACAACCATCTTCAACTCTGGAGTTCAAACCAAAATATACCTAGTTATCATGATTTAATGAGCAGTGAGGGGGGGGGGGAGATTGGGCGAGGGAGGGAGGGAGCCGAGGGCGAGGGAGCGGAGGGAGCGAGCTGAGGGAGGGAGGGCCTCGGGGAGATTGGGCGGAGGGAGGGAGCCGAGGGAAGGAGGGAGGGAGGGCGGCAGATTGGGCGAGGGAGGGAGCCGGCCGAGGGAAGAGAGAGAGAGAGAGAGAGATGTAGAGAGAGAAAATCTGGGTTTCTTTTCTTTGAGAGAGAGAGCGACCCGAGAGGCGAGAGAGAGGGAGAGAAATAAAATGAAATGAAGTCACATGTTGTTTTTGTTTTTGTTTTTGTTTTTTTGTTTTTTTCTGAAGATAACTCAAGGGGCTTTTGGTCTTTTGTATAAAAATTGAATTAAAAAAAATAAAAATAAAAAATCAATTAGAATGGAGGTCATATTTGCAACGGTGGTTGATTTGTGGCTTATATGTGCAAAAGATCCCTTTCTCCTTGTGCGTTCTCGTTGAAAGAAAAATGTAGCATTACGAAGAATAGATGTGAAATAAGACTATATTGTCATTGCAAAAAAAGCTTAATATATATAAATATATATTTCTATATTTAATTTATGTTTTTTGGTTGACCAAAGTAGGACACCGTAAATTAGTCTTTTTTTTTTAATAATATTTTTTTATTTTTAAAAGTCGTAGTTGGCCTGCGGACGTGTCTACGTTGCATGTCTAAGAAGAAGAGATCTGTAATCTTCATTATTCAAATGTATGCCATCATATTATATGAATACAAAAATTTATACATTTCTATTTCAAAACTAAATCTTCACTTTAAAATACCCAAAATATTCTTAAAGGAAAAAAGGACACACTAAATGACACCAGAACTTCTAAATCATGGTCGTAAATATATAATTTCCGTCTTTGGGGAACATCTTTTAGGTTTATAAATTTTATATTAATAGTTTAATTAGCTCAAATTACTAATACACTTCCATGGTTACTCGCCAACTAGAGCTGACTTCAAATTTTAATGATATAGATAAATTACTGCAGCATGTTGTTTTCGTTTTAATAAATAATTAGGTCAAACGTTGAAAAATGAACACATTATGTTCACAATAGATGTACATAGCCAAACGCTTCCATACTGGGATTACATTCCAGAGGACAAACCCATTAAACATGCGTTTTGTACATAAGTTGGAGTATTTTTTGAACTGGAATTGTTTGAGTTTTTAAAAATTAATTAAATTTTTTGTTGATTTTTTAATAATACACAAAATTAAATTGAGTTTTTTGGGTTGAAGTTGTTGCTCTGAGCATCTCATAATTCAGAAATTTCATGATTAAAATCAAAATCATATTATAAGAAGCACGTGGTCCACTTTCCACCATGTGGGGCTTCGCTTGTCACGAGTTTCTTCATTATTTACATACACACACATATATATATTTATATAATGATGTGTGTGAACTGTATGTGCATATGTATAAATATATAAATTTGTTTCCACATGTTTATCATGTATATCATGTGGCATAAGACTTTGTCAATCTGTCCAGTCTCCAATTCAAACGGAATAAACAAATAAACTATGCTCCAAATGAAGTTGAATTAATGCAGCACATTAAATGTTAATCACGTTGGCTATATATTATGTTATGTAGTTTCAACGAATTTCTAGAGGAATATTATATATATATATATATATATGAGCATGTAAAAATCACAATACCTTGACTCAATCTACATCTATAGGCATTGCCACTGTTAGACACTAAAGTTTAATTCAGATCTCAATCTATATTTAGTCCAAATAAATAAATCTTGGAGAACGGGTTAAAAAGAGAAATGATATTAGATGAGATAGTGGCAAAAATATTAGTTCTGTTGCAATTGTCATGGCAAAAATATCAGTTCTGTTAGAATTGTCATCTGTTATAATAAATGACAAAACTTAATTATAAGTAAAAAAAATACAAGAAGCAAGCGTCAGAATGTATTATAAGACTCATTTTTTTTAATGGGATTTACAACTAAATAGGCTTTTATGAAGGAAGTTTTTTAATAAACGACCAAAGTTTTTAAGAATTAGTTATAAGGCTCTTTTTTTTTTCCCTAAAATAATTAATCAATTGTCTTAAATGATCAATCAGTGATTAACCGCATGATAGTCAATCAGTAATTGACCTTAATTATCTTAAATAGTTAATTTGTGATTAACTGCATGATAATCAATTAATGATTGACTTATGGTCAATCATTGATTAATCATAACGTATATCACTAAATTCATTAACAATCACTGATTGACCATTAGTCAATCATCAAATTTCATAGTTAATCACTGATTGATCAAATCTAAAAAATGGCAAACACCATTTTCCTAGATAAAAAAAAGTCGGGTCATCTATTAGATTAAGTGACTAAAAAAGACCACCTAGCCTAATTTTCCTCTTTTTTTTTTTTTTTGGTTAATTTTTTCCTTTAACAATTTTAAAAAAAAAATGAGGAATATCTAGCTTTGCCTTCATGCGAGACTGGCGTGACGCCCTCGTGGTGGCATGACCCGCACAAAGTTGTGTCTCATCACTGGCCAATGAGGGGCAACCCTAGTATGACCTCAGATCAAAGCGACACTTGCGTGATTCACCCCATGGCAAGGCCCCAGGAGGGTGGTTGCCAGCCATGCCGATCAACGTATGGCTACTACCGGAGTTAGAGTTTTTTTTTTTTTTCTTTTAACTTGAGGTCGAAGGGATACAAACTCTATACATTTTTGTGGGGTCGGATATAAAATTATCGTTAGATTGTATGTGCTGCAACTGCATACAAGTTAGAGTGTTTTTTATATACTTTTTTTGTTAGTTTATGTTCTGCGCTTTTTAGGGTTTTTTTTTTTTTTTAGCTTGAGTTTTTTAGGTTTTTCTTTCACTTATGCTTTGATATTTTAATATCATTTTAATTTTAAAATAGAATTGCTAAAGGTAATGTGGCTATTTTGAAAATATTTGTACTACCAATCGACGAGTCCACATCAAATATTCATATACCAATAGCGAAAGTATGTGACGTAAGAATTGTAAAAGTAGGGATATTTTGTCTTTTAAAAACAGAGGTGCAAACTCATATTTTTAATAAAACACTAGGAAATTCGTATCTCGTCTCTTCCGTTAAATTTCACATTACTAAATTGTAATATACATGTAAAAGAGAGAAGATATAGTGGTATTAGGGCTCTTCACATGAGTATACTAACTTTAGAAGTTCGACCTTAAAACTACTCAAACATTCTTAAGAAAAAAGAGCACTAAAAAAACCAGAAATTCTAAATTTTGAAGAGGGAAAAAAACCAATTCAATAAAACACGGCCGTCAACCCCCCGCCTCCATGATAACAACCACAATCTTTCCATCCCCGTTGAGATGCACGTCAGCCTACTGCACTGCCGAGATCATGACACCCTTTCCTCCACTAGTTGAGATCACGGCGTCCACTCCTCTAGCAGCCAAGATTCTAACGCCCGCCCTCCTCCTCTGGCTGAGGTCACGATTCCACCTTTTCCCTTGACCAAGATTGTGACGCCGCTACCCACTGAGAAGATGCAAAATGCTGGTCACTACCCGAAGAGATCATGATGCCCTACCTCCTCCCCTAGACGACATGTGCGACACCCACCCCCGCCGGCCACATCATGATGTCCACCCTCCTTCCCCCACCAAGATGTGCAAGGGACAGCCACTCCTCATCTCAAAATAAATTTGGCCACAAAAGGCAACCTAAATGCCAAATTTGGGGTTGCAAAAATTTTTTGTTACACTTGATATTGCATTGCAGTCATGTTTTTCTGCGAATAAATATTTAGTCCTAATAATATATCTGTTGTGACCAATTAATTTTCAAAACGTTTGATGCTAATTCTGCGACTAGATTTTTGTGGCTGTAGAAAGTATAGTCAGTCTGCCACCAATATTTCGATCGCAAAAGGTCTCATCATTTTAGCAACCAAAATGTCGAGTACTGTTAGTGGCAGAATGTGCTGACAAAAACAACAGTCGCTAAAACAAAAACCAAAAAAGAAAAAAAAAATCTTTTTAACTTCTTTTAGAATAATAATTATATATTCTAAAAAGAAACTGTGCCAACTTAAATAACTAATCTATTAAAGATAACCAATGAGAATTAAATATCGATATTTATATATAAATGAAAAATAATAAATAAAAATAAAGTGATGCTCTTGATTACATCTTGTTTTAACTTGCCCAAAAAGCTCTGGAAAAAAGTCTTCAGTTCTTGATTTTCATTTGCCTTCAACTTTGTTGGAAAAAAAGAAAAAAAAAAGACAACTAACTAAATCTTTTGATTTTTATTGATGTGACTTCTATTACAGTTTGTAGTACAAAATAGTAAAAAAAAATATTATAAAAATACACATGTTATAATCTCAGTTACAGTTATGTCTTCTAGATCATCAAATAATGACCATCATTTTATTTTATCATTAAGAAACGACATCAATTGAAAAGAGACACGAAGTTTCCATTTTTTGTAAGCAAATCACAGAAGACAATGGCTTTTAATTAGCAGAATCAGCTATCATTCAAGGCCATTGGTGTACTAAGAAAGTATGATTAACGTAATTGTTGAATCATTCTGTGGTTGCTGGTATAGACTAACTATAATTTAATATGTGATTTCATTATAAGATGTAGAGTTCGAGTCCCTCACCTAGAAGCTCAAAAAGAAAAACAATGTTGAATCATTCAAATTAAGCATCATTTTCTAGCTCAGTCCTGTTTATATTTGTATATAAGATCTTAAGTTGGATGGCTGGCCAACGATATTTTTATTTTAATTACATTTTCAATCATGAAACAAGCAATTTTATCAAAGCTAATAGTAGCAAATAATAAAGACTCTTCAAATCAAAACTCTCACATGTGCTTCACTACCAGTGTCATCAGTTTCAAAGCATTTAGGTTCAGGTAAAATTCTCAGCATTATGTACAGAAACTGACGGAAGTAAACTCAACGGTGAAAATCTCGATCCACAGAACATTGTCTGAAGAATCTATTTTGGGCAATCCCACAGTATCACGATCATGATCTCAGACCGAGCACATGCCAAGAGGAGTGCCACGAAGCCCACTCAATAAGGCACACAACCAACTGCCTCTCTATAAATACCAAGCTCACACGGCTAGCCAGGTATGGACATTCTAACCTATACATGCTCTGTTTCTCTCTAAGCCTACTGGCTCACTAGACTGACTTGAGCATCGGAGAATCCCTGGATAAACACTCTATTAGTGTCCCCCTACTGGTGTCCCCCTTACTCCGAAGCTCTTCTTTCTTTTTGCAGGCTTACGATGGAGAACCATACAGACCACAGTGCGCCGCCACATGTGGTGTTGCGGACAATTTTTGGCATCCACGTTAATGATTTACAGAGACCTAGATCTGCAATTAAGTTGTTCAAGCATAGAGGACAGCCGCAAAAAGCTTCACTGGTATTCTCAGGTCTTGTCGAGGACTTAAATATTCAAATTTGAATATTGTTTCGTTAGGAGACTGCAATGTCAATGGAGAATGGCAGAAGATACTAATCATAAGAAAACTTAATGGCAGAAGATACCAATCATAAGAAAACTCATGGAATTTACCCATAACTAGTATACTTTTATTTTTTATTTTTTATTTTATTATTTATTTATTTATTTATTTATTTATTTATTTATTTTTGCGCTAGCTAATGAGCAAGTCTTATTCTGCGCACGACAGTACTAAATTATTCTATGATCATGATCTTTCCACTGATTACCAAAATCGTATTAAAAAGAGGGAAGCAACAAACCAATAACACTTGCAGAACCAATAGCAACCATTTTGTTGTCTCATGATATGTCCTTCCACTTGAGGGGAAAACAAAAATAATACTATGATTCGGTTATATTTTATAATGACGGCTAACCACTACAACGTTAACTAAGAGAAATTAATGACGAATTTTATGTTAGAAATATTAGATTTACGACTTTTTTTTTTTTTTTTTCATTATTGATAAAAGGCAGATAAGTCTTTTATTTAAATTTTTTTATTTGTATTTAAACCTCTTTCTACTAGTTTATGATTTTCATAGATTATGTTTTTGCTACAATTGTAATAATAAGAAACTCTAACCACCTTTTCTCTCCTTTGTTTTGCATTTGAGTAAGATCTTACATGATATCAAAGTTTTTAAATTTCGTGGATGGTTTTTGATTTGTAATCTCATAGTGGAAATTCTGATTCTTTACAATTCCATTCGCACCTACAGCCTTGTGAAAAGTAAAACTCTCTCTTTTCTCTCTGCAGCGAGTTAGCGTCTGAGTGATAACGGCACAAACAGGGATGGATCCAACCGCGGTGGCGAAGTATGAAACAACCAATGAGGAGATTTAGGAACATTTAGCAAGATTGTATTTGCAGTCTAATTTCACAACGCAGTATCAAGTAGAAACTTATCAAATCAAAACATTGTTGGACTATATATAAACCCTTTTTTATAATAATTTTAATGACAAGAAATCCTAGTAACTTTCTCTCTATTTCTCTATTATGCATCAAGTAATTTCCCAGTTTATACCACAATGTCAGGAAAAAAAAAAAAACAAAAAAGGAGGAAAGGAAAGAGAAAATCGGAGAAAATCACTAAGCCGAATCTAGTGAGATCGGAGGTGAATTGGGAGACCTTTCTCAGGAGTAGGCATCATGTCGCCAACAATTTTCTCATTAGGAAAAACCACCTCCCAATGGAACCTCTTCACCACATTGTGGACGAAAGTGAGAATAGCAAGCCTAGCATACTCTTTGCCCGGGCACATGCGAGGGCCTCCTCCAAACGGAACAAATGTGTACGGTGGGAACGCGTTGATGTCATCGTATCTTGATGGATCAAACTTCTCTGGCTCCGGAAAGTATTCTGGGTTGATGTTTGTGGTGCTCACTGTCCAATATACCTGCAAAAATTGATTAGCATATAATGTCCTTTTAGTACAGCAGCAAACGGCTGAGAAAGTTAGTTAAGCATTCCCAATTTTACCAGAAAAATGAAAATACCATACTTGTATTAAGAATATATCAGAAACTTTTTTTTTTCTTATTACATCATTAATTATTTTAGTACCTATATATATATATATAAATCTGATGTTACCATGCACAAAATTGGTATACCGCACCAGTGAGCTAACCTCTGTATGGCTACAGATTTTTAACCAACATGTCTGTCTATCTATACTGGAATTATATATCTTACAAACCAATTTGGGACTCCTAAACTATCAGGAAAACTTTTATAGTCGTATCTTGGTCAAGTTCTATTTAACGAGCTTTTTTTTTTTTTTTTTTTTTTTTTTTTTTTTTTTTTTTTTTTTTTGTTCTAATACGATTTTGATTAGATGTTATAGTCTAAAATTGTAGATTATTGTAAGGAAAAAAAAAAAATCACAAGAGAGATATGAATATAGCTGTCTTCAAACTAAGTAGGTCCGTTTCTTAAACCCCATTAGGACTAGGTCAACGGGGAAAGTTTTGAAGTTTTCTTTTAAATAATCAAAGTGAATGGAGAGAGAGAGAGAGAGAGAGAGAGTGTGTATGTTTTACCTTCCATCCCTTTGGAATGGTGTAACCGGCGTAGGTGAAATCAGAGAGAGCCTCGCGGAAAGTGCCCTGAAGTGGAGGAGTGAGCCTCATAACTTCATACAACACATTCCAAGAGTACTTCATCTTGTTTATGTCTTCCCATTCCAACATCTCCCCTTCCT
>JAFMPE010154307.1:0-10807 GCA_024759925.1 Ficus religiosa
AACCACTAGAATAAAGGGGGCAGGAAAAGAACCCTACCAAAAGCGGGAGAGAGAGAGCCGAAACACGTTAAGGGTTTGTTTGGCATTTAAGTTCAACTCCAACTAAATTGTACCTTTTTTATTTCAGTTTTTGTCATTTTTTAAAAAGTGAACAAATTTATAACTAGTTTTTGAAAAATCAACCAATTCCAACTTAAAATTTTCATTTCCTACCAGCGAACCAAAAGTAAGCCACTAAATCCTATTTTCTTTTTAAAATTTTTAACAATTCAATGAATTTTCTCAGTTTTTCATATATACGTTATTCAATCACGTTAAATCTTTATATTATGTTCTCCTACCCCTGTATTTTTCTTCTTTATTTTGTAACACTACGTACCACACTACCACTTAATATTAGAAGAGCCAGCCAAACAGCCGTTTGTCAAATTGTCACCTTCAATCAAAGATATTCCTTCCATGCCAAGCAAGGATTGGACGTTGGAGAATAATATTTGTCGGTCCTGATTATTAGTTGATAACTACAAGGTAGATTCTGATTACAGCAAGATATACTAGGTTTTTTGATTGATTAATGACATGACCAAATTGGATTTATTTTATTTTAAATATTTTTAATGTTTGAGTTTGCCAGTGGACTAGCCAGAAACAGCTGCCTTTTTTATGAAGCTGAGGGTGAAAAGCTTTTATTTTCAGACTGCTTTTTGAGGACCCCACACGTTATTTTTTTTTAGATTAACTGTTAATGCAGATGTAATTCGTTTGAATAATTTTTATCATCTGGTTCGTTAATTTTGTTAATTGCGGCCAACTTGTGCATGCAGCTGATAAGCACTCATATTGATCACTGATGAGACTTGTTTTTATAGTGATGAGTTGCCAACTTCTTTGCCTGGACGGGACTAGCTCAACGAGGTAGAAAGGAAGGAAATATAAACGAACAAGGGATATTTTCTTTCATATTATTTGGTAAAAGAATGTATAGTTTATGCATTTTAGAAATAATGAGGTATTAAGATATATAGTTATTTTACATTTCACTTTTTTTTTGTTACAAATTTATGTCCTCTTTTCTTCTTAGAAGGATTAAAATATAATAGGTCTCATGGATTTACAATTTTCTTATATCTTGTTTTCCTCTCTAAAATTCATTCTCCAACTTTCTTTTTCACCCTTTTTCACCCTACCAAACCTAGGCTAAGATTAACAATTTGTGGGTCTCATACTGTTAAATATATATATATATATATATGTACCAACTACTTTGTTATGTTGATATAAAATTGGTTACTTTTAGTAAAATTTAATATGTTTTGCATTTACTGTGTAGTATATCCACTATTCTTAGAGCATTATTGTTCTGCACCAATAGATCCTTTTACTATTGTAGAACTAATAGAAAATTAGCGATACAAATTATTCGATGTTTGTACATTCCAGTACTCAAGTATCATTTTATTGGTGTGTACTATCTATTAATTTTAATTAATATGAAAATAATTTAAAGATTTACTAATAAATAAATCGAATTATTCAAACCTCAATGGAAGGTGGTCTTTTAATTCCAACATTAATTTTTTCAACTTTTGTCCCCCAAAGCACAAAAGAATCGCATTTTCGAGCATCATCTCCTTCGCCCAATAGTTGTAATAAGTGTACCTTTTATTTCCATTTTCAAGTTTAGTTGCAAACGTGAGGATTATAGGTACTTCCCGAAAAGAGTGCCGATTATTTCTCGATCAAAACATTTGTTGTTATTATTATTATTTTGGCCAAAACACTAATAATATGCCCCTTCAGCAGAATGAGTGATTGGAATTTGATTACAGTCTGAAAGAATAATAAGCAAAATGGACACTTTGTGTAATTATTTCAATTAAAATCTGGTGGAACAACAAAGTCCAGAATTAAAACTTTATTTCTTGGAAATATCAGGTCCAAAATGGGCTACTAAGGAAATTATTTTACAGAAACACATTCATGTAAAGAATTAACTCAAATATATTTTCAATTCTCCAAACGAAGATTGATAAGTGATGTCAAAAAGAAAAGGGCAAAAAAAAAAAAAAAAAGATACTCGTGAGGAAAACAAATTATACAAGAATTGCCTATTATTTATACACCAAAATGATAGCAAGATGAGTATTACTGATGTTCCCACCTCAGCTCTAGCCCAAGAATAATTAGAATTGAGGAAAAGAAAAAAGAAAAAAGAAAAAAGTAAACGAGAGAGAACCCTTCCTACAGCCGATAAAATACTTTTTGAATGAAGAGATAAATCCACAAACAAGTCAAGAGTAGAGTAGTCTCCCCAGTGAACATGTTGCTAAGAAAAAAAAAAGGCCAAAAAGAAGAATTCCAACAAAATCTTCATTTAATCGTCATCCTCTGAATCTGCAGACAAATTAAAATAGGAAGGAAAAAAAAAAAAAAAAAGTCAAGAGAAGAAATAAGAAGTTCAGAGTACTGTAATATATACTTGAGTAGTGGACTCGGTCATTCAGCCAAATCATCCTCGAACCCCCTATTTCCCGCCGAAAGAAAAATGAAATCTTTTTTCTTTTTTCTTCACAATAATATGAGACCTATGGCTTCCCCTTATTAAAAGGAAATGAAAATGCTTTCAAGTCTCAAATTTGGGGCTCTTACCCAAGCCCCCTCCCTCCCTTCCCCCACCCGCTGAGCTAGCTCCGGTGGGACGAAAGAAAAATAGAATATATACAAAGGCAAGTATGACATGATAAATATTACCATTTTGACCGAGTTTTCCCTAAAACTACCTAAATAGGAGTTTTAACTTAAAGCATGCACTCAGCTAAAAACACAAGAGCGGGGAGTTTGTCGGATAATGCTGTTGATTCAATATTTTCCAAAAACTACCTAAGAAAATACTGCAAGCTTTGAGGTGATGCATACTGTCAAACCATAGAAACATCTAAGCTAGAGGTTCTAGTCCCATTTAATTCTCGCATTTACTAATCTTGTATCCATTTAGAAGACTATCTCTTTAAAACAAAAAAAAGCTACAAAACGCTTGTCTTAGAAACATGACAACATCATTTCAATCTATATTCGTAACTCGTGGTATTTGCTTACCAGATCTAATATCTTCTCCAACTTGTCCTCTATTTTTCAGCTGTCTTCTGATCATTGAACATATAAGCACCCACCAGTATATGTGGAAAACAAGCAGCATAAGTAACAGAGTATTGAAAAGGTAGTAGATGAATCTGGAATTGGTCTCTGACATGGGCAAGAACTGAACAAGGTCATAGCTGTGGGCAAAAACACAACAAGCATAAGAAAGTCAAGTTAAAGCAGCCACTTTAAAACATCTAATGTAAAAATGTTTTATCACAGAGGGTCAAACCTTGTGGATTTTATGACCCAAAACGGAAAAAATATTAGACGTAGTACGAGCCACGAAACAGAAAAACATCCAAAGAACACACTTGCTGCAAGCTCCTTCTCTGAGTATTTGAAAACCTTTGCGGCCTCCATAAACACGTCACTTGCATCATGCAGGGCAAGGATAATTGAGCCTATGCGGAAAAACCTGTAATGGGACAATTTGTTACCTCTTTTAGCCTGGAATTTTCCTCACCAACTTTATCTAACAAAGCTTATATCGAATTCATCCGGTAGAAAACAATTGGAGGGAGGAAAGACGTATGATTCATGAAAGCCTACTTCACTTTGAAAATTGTTTTCATCCTTTAGTATAATGTACTCATACACACTTCAAAACTATGGCAGGGACCCTCTAATAATGGATGCTCTTTTCACATTTAGTGGTATGAACGAAAGATGTAGCAACTGATATCATTGCCAACATTTATATTTGAAATGAAGTAAAAAATTGACAGTTTACAGATGCAGAAGTTTAGGATGTAGCGCTACAGCCAATCTAAGCTACAAAGCTAGTAAAAAAATTGCATGCTATATACTGACACAGAGACAAGAGGGTCCAGAACCTTGCACATTATCGTGCCACTGAAAACAACTGTCTTGAAGCAAATTAAGACTGCAACATAACATGAATATTTGGAGCATTCCCGAGTCAATGAAAAATTCTCACACACACGCCATTGTTAACACTACCAAAGCAGGAAGGCGCGGTAAAGTACAACAAGTCAACAAAAACAGAAGTAGTATAAGCCCTTTGCAAAGCAGGATAGGAGATATCACATATAAACACCAACTTCAGTTTTCGATTAGTATATTCTCAGAGCTGCAAACTGTAAATAGTAGGCTTAGTAGCTATTAGATCCTTAAGAGAATTCATTTTCACTGAGCAGAAACCTAAGTTCTTATTACAATAGGTATATCAAAATGTCAATGCCTATAGGAAAACAAGCCTGGATTTAATCCACACCCCTATATGAATTATTAAATATCTTAGAACTCTATTTGTAGCAACATCAAGGTGTTTGATTTGGAAAAATAACCACACTTAGCCATATCACTAGATAAAGAAACTACTAAATATGCCAACGTAATCAACCTGAGAATCTCCAATATCATTGTTAGGATCTTATGACAACAAATAATATAAAGCTTTTCTAACACTAAGGTTCTGGCTGTAGTTTGCAAGTTGGTTTCTCTGTATAAATTAAAAGCATACCTAATTTAACAATAATAGGCTTATTGATTTTCTTACATCTCGACAAAGAGCAAACACAGAGTTGAATATGCTATGCTGTACTGAATCGCAACTTTATAGCACTTCCATAAGACATGAAAGAATACCTTGTAAGGTATGAGTAGCCAATGAGGATAACAGTTATTACATGATGAGACATCATCACCGCGAAATCCTTCCTTCTCGTCTCCCAAGCGAGGAGGGCAGCAATGCTGTAGATGTAGAATCCACATTGGCACATATAGAAAAGCTTAAACGGAAGCCTGAAATGAAAGAAGAGAGAGAAGGAAAAAAAAAAAAAAGAAACAAAAGAAAGGATCAATGAGACAATTACATGCAGTTATCAATACCCAATCTCACCCTTCTAAGAATGCTAAGGCTCCAATCGTATAGCTATCAGAGACCTAGTTCAAAAATTCTGGATATGCCACCTTCAAACTTGATAGAAAACAAGAAGAAGGAAAAAAAAAAGGAGGGGGGGAGGGGGGGGGGGGGGAGAGAGACGGGACTCGTTACTTAAATTAATATGTATTACTCTGAACACAATATACTCACTGGTACAAAAAGGCTAGAGCTTATCATGCAAATTCTAGACAAGAGCAAGCTTAATGTATTGTTTGTTTGTTTGTTTTTTTTTTTTTAAATATATATATATATATATATAGATCATTTTAATAAATTTACATATTTGGTTGGAGCCCCCATAAAGAAAGTATGTCATACGGGTTGTAGTATGGTTTTCTTGCTGGCCAATATTAAATAAGAAATAAGAAAACAAAGTAAAGCTAAGAAAAGTATGTCACTGAGAAGAGATGGCACTATCACAGGCTGATCTGTAAGAGGGCACTTATATTATGGAATTTTGTAGATTATGCTTACGTACAAATGGGAGAACAAAATTGTGAAAGCAAACAAGAAAGTAGCAGAGTTCATGTCAAAGAGAATTTACTAAAAGAGAAACAAGTAGAACGGAACTAAAAACTCATAAACATCCAACCACATTCACCAGCTAAATCATCAAAAACTTAAGGCAACATCAACCAATCTAACAAAACATGTGATTCCCTCTAAAACGAGAAGAGAATGTGTTGGACCTTCTTTAATTTCACAATAATACCTGATAAGATGAGCTCTCCTACAATGTCAGCAAATATTTAACAGAATTGAAATAAAGCAAGACAGGAGAGCATTCTTTTCAATTTTCTTTACCCGTTAAAAAGGAAATGTATTCAGAAGAAATAGGGTGTCTATACCAAGGCCAGGGCCATGTTCAAACTTCAATCTATTAACAGAAGAAATAGGGTGTCTATACCATAAGTAAAAGAAGAATTCCCAGACCCAAGAAGCGTATTACTCACTTTAACTCCTGATCTGGCCAGCCTCTGAAGTACTCTTTGGTATCTCTGAACCATGGCTCGTTATAGGAAATTTTGAGAATGCATGCTTCAATAGTGGCATAGTATGCCAATTTCCACATCGACTCTGAGCATTTTACAATCTTTGCTCGTGTAGCCTCATTAATCTTCAACGGAACAGATCCATTACTCAACAACCAGGCAGCCAACCTCTGAAATGTTAAAGAGAGAATGTTTTGATAAAGTAATAGCAAGTGAATAACAAATCGACTGTTCAATATGTTCTGTTTTCCTCTTCTTTCGGAAAACAAGTTCAATAGCCAAATCACCGATGTTTAAAATCAAGAATATTACATCAACAGAAATGCTACACCCACTGTAAAAAGTGGGATTTGTTCTAATAACAATTCTACGAAGTAAATTACTTTAGCATTCATCAAAAACCAACCTACAACTAGTAATTCTTTTCAGATCTCGGAGCCAAAACCAGCACTTCCTCAGGCAACAGACACTACTCTTAACATCTAAATGTCAACAGTTCCCCCCATTGGCTTAGTCTTTACCATTATTTTTCGACAAATAATTTCTCGTCTTCCTCGTTCTCATATCCGAGTTTCCATCACGCAATTAATAAACAACTCAAATCCCACGCCAATGAAATATTCTACCTCCAAGAAAGCTCAAAATCAGGTTAAGTTCCTGCCCATCTGTGTCTAATTTGCGTGCCAAGATAACGTTTTATAAAAGCAAACGTTTATTAACTTTCAATGTAATTAAACAAGTAAAACAAAACAAATTCAACTATTCATGATTGAACACAGCTGACAACCAACCAAAAAAGAAATCCTATAGAAATCTGATCCAAATTTCCTAATTAAGAAAGTAAAAGAGAACGGTGAATATATAGAATTAAAAATTCTCCTGTTCTTTTCCTTCATTTTTTTTTTCTCGAACGCCAAACGATCAGATTATTACCAAAAAAAAAAAAAACGCAAAAACAAAAATTCTAAAACATGAACGGAAATTGGCAATCTGAATGCACGAAGAATCTTACGCGAAAGATGAATCTGTCAAGGAAGAACCTGGCGACGACGAAGCCGAAGGCGAAGTAGACGGCGACAAGGAAATGCCAGGAACTCGGCTCGCCATAGTAGCTCCAGATCGACTCCATGTGAGGCCTCGAACCGCAATCGGAGCCACAAGCATCAAATTGCTCGGCCACTCAAACGACTCAAAAAGGCTTTTATTTCGGAATCAGCAAAAACCGAAATGCAAGAATTGTCCTCGATGATGATTATCTCCCATTCGCCAACCAACCGTCCGAGAGATCCAGAATTTTGCCCTAATTCTGACACCAGAGAGGAAGAAGAAGAAGAAGAGGAGGAGGAGGAAGAAAAGAGAGGAAAATATTTGGAGTGTTTGGATAGGTGGGAAAATGAGAGAGATGGTGGGAAAAAGGAAAACGAAGGATGAGATCTTGGAGGAGGAGTTGTCTATTATTATTATTATTATTATTATTATTATTTTATTGTTTAACAAACCGAGAGAGAGCTGCCTAAGGTTTGGTTTCTTTTAGGTCTCCTATATTATAAGAATTCGAACTCAAAATTTTCATCTTAATTTTTATTTTTTTAATTTCTTTTATCTTTTTTAAAAATCAACAAAAATTATTATTAAAATTTAAAATTTTCAACTCAAACACGTTTATCAAATAGATCCTTACTCTTTTTTTTTCCTTTCTTTTCGATTTGCCTTTGTATTTTTTTTTTTAAAAAGATAGAAAATTTTTTTCTCTCTGATTAATTTTTTAGCAATGAATTTTAGTGCTCGTGAGTTCAAAGCTGAATCCCAAGAAAATTTTGGGGTGGGTCCCACATCTAACTTGTCTTTTTGTGACAAGTGACACTCAATAATTTTCCCTTATTCTGATTTATAGGAAATTCTACTGTCGATGGTGACTGTTATTATAAAGTTAAGACTGACGTTTAAAAATTTGATCTATAATTATTAATGACGATTTAAAAATTATTTTTATTTATAAATTAAACCGTTCAAAAATTTGATCTATAATTATTAATGACGATTTAAAAATTATTTTTATTTATAAATTAAACGGTTCAAAAATTAACCTAATTATTAAAATTATAGTTTTTATAATAAAAAATTAAAAAAAAAGGCATTTCCTACTAGAAAGAAATCCTTTAATTTCTCCCCCCCTCCACCCGCCTTTTTTTTGCTTTTTCTTAAAATAAATAAATAATTATAATTAGGGTTTTAATTAGACTTTTTATATTAATCATGATGAAAATTAGTCTATGTTTTTGTTGGTGACAAATTAGGCACTATTTAATTCCCAATGGATTTATTTCATGTACATAAAAGTTAATGATGGATGTGTGAAAGGTTAGTCCTGAACGATTATAGACGTTAATTTAACAGTAATTTTATATCTAATTTCAATATAAGATATAAAATTCGAATCCTAATCCCAGATTTTCAAAAAAATGATGAAGAAGATTAAGAAGAAATTCAGTTATCCTACTACAATGGTTGTAATACTAATAATTTTGAGTCTCGAAAATCAGTAGCCATCATTTTCCTTTATCTTAACAAAGTAAATTTATCTGTTATAACATTTCTTTTTTAAAAAATAATAATATTATGAGTTTATATTCACTTTCCCTAATTAAAATTACTAATTTACATTGTCTGACTTAAAATTTAAAAAAAAAAAAAGCACAGAAATTATTTCCAACAACAACGAAATTAGAATCATATGATTTCATTTCGTAGGGAGAAAAAAGGGGCAGGCAAACCTTTTTATTTATTTTTTTTTTTAAGTAAAAAAAGGGTTAAGCTTTTCCAACCAAGAAAATTTGATAAAGTATAGACCATAATTTTCATTTACTCAAGGTCAACTAAAAATATATATTTCTTCTAATTACTTTTCAAATGAGTCGGGTAATAAGAGCAAGGTAGGTCCTAACTTCCGACCCGTTTAGGATTTTATTTTTAATATGTTCAATTATTATTATAATTATTATTATTATTAGCGAATTGGTGGGAACCAAGTGTGCTTTGTCAATCTACCATCATCCGTCGTTGTCCCTATTGATTCTTTCCCATATTCTACCAACTTAATGTAAATTAATAAATTAATAAAGTATCACAGATGTTTTAATATAGTACTTATTTATTAATTGTAATTTTGTGGTCTAAAAGAGAGAATTCCAATCTACCAGTCTTCCATGTGAAGGCCATTACGACCTAACAACTAACAAGAAAAGATAAGTCTAATTTATTTATCTGTGTTTTAAATTTTTAAAGCGTTATTAAATTCCTCAAATTGAGATTGTGATGTTAAATTAATTCTTTTTCAGTGAAGGGTTATATATCCACTAAAAGAAAGCAAATCAACATTGTAGATAAACAATTAAAAAGAAGAAGTTACATAAATATACCTCTTAGACTCTCACTCCTGGTTATCTATTTCCTCACTCTGCAGTTATAAGTTCTTAAATGTTCTCAATTTATCTTTTAAATTTCGTCACTCTGTATTTTTTGAATGTTAAAAATTGGATGGAATATAATACATATGACACTTGTAAGTTGAATCATGTAAAATTTTTTTTAATTACCCTTTGATAGTAAATCAAATGTAATTGACAAGATTTTTTTTTTTTGGGTTAAAATTTTAATTTTTTTTTGTTAATAAAAATGACCAAATTGCACCATGTTAAAAAGTTTGATGATCTTTTAGCCATTAAAAAAGGTTAAAGATTAAAATGCAACTTCATAAAAAGATTAAGGATGAAACAAACAATTTATTTTTACAGTAAAGTTTCTCTTATGAGTTTTCTTTCAATGCAGAGAAAGTTCCTCTCAAACCAAGCATACCAGGTCAAAGTAGCAAGAAAAGGACAAACTGGTCCTTCTCCAGGGAATTTGCAAGGAACATGGCTTAAAAGCTACTTCTAAAGAAAATGACAAGGAATAGTCTAGTTTTAGACCTCAGAGGCCCTCTCTCACCTAATTAGCGTGTGGAAAATAGTTTTTGCCCTCCAGAGTCAATGATATGTATTCAATTGAGACCCACACTAGCAGGGAGATTTTTCTTAAAAGACTTCCAATGGAAAATTATTTTCTTACTAGCGACGTTAAGGGGATGTTTGATTCACCGTTCCAAACTTAAAATTTTTTATATCAGTTTTTATCTTTTTTTGAAAAAATTTTTTATCTTTTTTAAAAATTTTTGTCTTTTCTAAAAAGTCAATACAAATTTACTATTGAAACTTAAAATTTTCAACTCAAACTCATTCACCTAAGGGTCCGTTTGATACGTTTGATAGAGATTTTGAATATAAAATTTTGGATTAGAAATGCGATGTCGTTTTGTAAATATGTGTTTGGAAGGGGAAAAAAAAAGAAACTGTTTGGAGTGAAAAAAAAAATGTAAAATATTAAAATACATTTATAAAAAAATATCAATACAAATCTTGTTTTGTTCTCTCGAATTCCTATGCATTTAAAAAAAAAATCATTTCATTTGGACTTGAAATAATAAAACTATATATAGATTTTTAAGTTTGAGTTTACTTATAAATATTTAACGATGTAAATGGTGAGAAATAATTTTAAACTAAAGAAAAAAACCAAAAAAAAAAAAAAGTAAAAAAAAAAAGAAAGAAACGCATTTGAAAACCAGATGCTAAGTGCGTCTTAAAATAAGCCCCAAGTACGATAAAAATCTCCATCACTTAGAATCTAGCACAAAGTCATTGATTTTTTTTGCAAGAAAGCCAGGCAATTA
>JAFMPE010154362.1:0-11165 GCA_024759925.1 Ficus religiosa
ACCTATATGAAATGAAAATTAGAAGTTTTTGAAATTGATATTGAGATTATTTTAAAATTATGTTTGATTGTGTTTCTAGATAGAATAGTTTGAGCTTAAGAAAAAAGATAAATTATGTTTAAATATAGTTCTAAAAATATTTATTTGGTATATAAACTCTAAAAAATAAAAACAAAATATGAAGACAATTTTTGTCTATGTTAATGTCCTATGACTTTGAACAAAATGTTATTTTAAATCATTTTCGAAACACCTTTATATAGAATATAGAATATAGTGATTGCAAGTATGATCTAATACTAATATCATATCTAACTCCATCTAAAAGTATAGATTTCGAATCTCTGACTTCAAATTCAAAAATATATATGGGGTGTTTGGTGAATGAGCTTAGTTTAAGATTTTTAAGTTTCAATAGTAATTTTTGTTGACTTTTCAGAAAAGACAAAAAAACTTTTTCAGAAAAAGATAAAAATCATGATGAAAAAGTACAATTTAGTTTAAAATGAAAACAAACAAACCCTATAATATCGTTTTTAAAAAATTAACAACATAATACCAAATACCAAAACGTTATAATTTTTTATTCCTGAAATTTTCATTATAATTTCAGGAATAAAAAAATGTTATAATTTAAAAAAACTTATAATTTTTTAAAATAATCTCAATATCAATATCAAGAACTTCTAATTTTTCATTTCATTTAGGTTAGATGCTCTTAAATGGACCAACAATTTCCCATTTACTACTTCATTTCTTTTTCGGTTATTTATATAAACGAACTTATATATTAAGTTGGCCCATAACTTTTGTTTTTACATATCATACTCATCAGAAATTTTCTACTGATGCACAATGATTACTCTGTTAAAAAAATAATAGCAGAAATTAAATAAGTTTTGGCCTCATAAACTTTATTTATAATTAAAATTGTAAATAGATATTTTGGAGCAATACTTTTATCAAATATATATTGTCATTAACTATATTTTGGAGGTATTGTTTCCCTTCAAAAAACTTTAAGTTACAATTTTTGTCTCTATTAAAGCTCACATGTTCAATTTTCCTTACAATTTTAACAGACTACCGACCTAAAATCCGTTTGCATAATAGTTAAAAAAAAAAAAAAATTTCGAGGTAGTGTGACCACTAAAATTAGTGAATAATTTTTAAAACAATCCTTTCTCTTTGCTTTGTTTTTTTAAATTAAAAATCTTCCATTTATTGGGGCCTAAAAATGAGAGAGAAAATTGAAAATTTTCAAATCCATTTAATAAATATTTCCCGCACAAACTCTCTCCCTCCAAAAGAGTCTCCTCGACAGGCGACACGACAACACATCCACTGCTCAGATAACCGGACGACGATCTGCAAAACCCTAATCCCCATTCTGCTTCTTCTTCTGAGAGAGATAGAGAGAGCAATTTTGCCTCTTCCCTCTCGTCTCGTGCAATTTTGCCCAATCAATGGCCTCGAAGATCCCCGACGAAGCTCCGCCCTCGGCGACGGCGGAGGCGGAGGAGGAGGAGGAAAACCTGGATCTCCGCCTGAAGAAGAAGCGCGCGCGGCGAGTGAGCTTCGCCGACACCGAGATCACCTCCGTCCACTTCTTCCGCCGCGACGACGACTACGAGACGCCTCCCGACTCCAAGCCGCTCAGCTCTCGGAGCGCCGACCGCGCCGCCGAGCCGCAGCCCGACAATGAGGTCTTAGGGTTTTTCGGGGACTTGGGCGGCGGCGGCGGCTACGGCTATGATTCCGGAGACGACGATGGAAGCGTCGATGGCAGGAAGTCGTTCCTCAGGCCCATGGGTTCGCCCTCTCCGGGAAGCAGTTCCGCTGGTTCTGCCACCTCCAATGACGGCAAGCTCACATTTTCTTTTTTTCTCCTTTTACTTGTTATTTGTTTGGTTCTCGGGAACATAGAGATTTATGGGAAGTGAACTTAGGTTCTCCGACATGAATTTTGGTGTTTGAATTCTTTCATTTTGTAAAATGGAAATTAGGTTCTCACTTGAATATGCAAGTTTCCGATTGCCTCGAGACGAAACGCTTAAATGTCTGTTTCTTGGTTTTCCCTTTGCAGAAGACAATTTCTTCGGCCCTGTGTCGGCGAGTTTCATTCGACCTGGAAGATTATCTGACTCTGCTGCCTCAGACGAAATTCACGAAGAGACTTTGGATACGACGGCGTTTTCAATGCATTACCGAAGTCTCGCAAGGTCGGACTCCGGAGAACTCAAGACCCCAACAGCAGTTCGCCTTGTCTTCGAAGACAAGACAGCAACCAAGGATCCTAATCCTACTGATTCCGGGAGTTCAATGACACTAACAGAGCCTAAGAGGCTAAGTTCTCAATCTCCGGTTTTCCTTAAAAGGGTTAGAGGTGGTGAAAATTCAGACGACGACATGAGTATTGTGGGTGAAAGCTCAAAGGGGTATGATTATGGAGCTCTGTCACCTACATTGGATGCACTTTTGGCAGAAGGCAGCAAGGACCTAACCAAAATTGGGAGCGAGTTTTTAATATCTGATCAAAATGGGATGAACTACATGGATTCTATAAATGGCAGGGATTCGAAATTGGGAAATCTTGATACTAATGAGAATCTTGTGGAGGCAGCTTCTATATCTCACAGCAAATTGTCCGAGTCAAATGGTGGTTCCCGTGATCAGACCAGTGTCGATTACCCGTCTATGAGAAACAGTGGTGTAACTGCTGGTGCCTCCAACCACCAAATACAGAGCTCCAGTAAATTAATCAGTGTATGGTTTTCTCCTTTGGCTAGGTTTGCAGTAGAATTGTGGCCTAACTTTCGTTTGCTCATCTATTTTTTGTTTCACTAGCCTGATACTCGTGAGGTTTCTTCGATGTTTACCTTATTCCATGATTTCTCGTAGTGTAATAACAACAGCATTATTACTTCACCTTAGTACTTTTATATATTTTTTTTCTCTCTTGTTATACTTGATTAACAAGTATAGTATCTTTTTAACCTACTTTTAACATTATTATTAAGCTATTATGTTGCTTAAAGATACTTGAAGTCTATTATGAATTATGAATGGTTTTTATGCTTTTGTTTGCAGGGGAGTAAGCAATTCGTTGAAGATGACAGCTCTGCATACCAACATTTAAATGAAAGCTCAGTCAGACAAAATTCTCCCAGGGTGGGACGAAATGATACTGATCAGTATTCTAACAAACAACAACGGTCTCTGTGGGAGGGATCGCCAACATCTTTGTCTGCTAGACGACAACAATCAATTTTGAATACTCCAAGTTCAGCCAGAAGTTCAGATATAGTGTCTCCTTCCTCAAAACGGGCAGATATCCATAATGAACACATAAAGCATGGTGAGGGTATTTTATCAGTAGAGAAAAGCAGTTCTCAGTTCAAATTTCCTGATACTTCACACCCTGGTTCCAGTATCAAACAAGGAACTGATAAACTGAAACAAAGATTGTTAAAGTACTCGTCTATAAGTTCTCCCTTTAGCAGTGTTCTAGAGGAAAATATCAAAGAACTTCAATCTAAGTTTGGAAGTGCTCCGATAGCTTGTTTGGAGGAACAATTGTTTACTGCTGATACGAAGAGTGGAGAAGATGTAAGTTTTGTTAGCTTAGAAATTGATCGAGTTGAGACCCCAAGAAACATCAGTAAGCTGGGTCAGAACAAAGAAATCACAGGTCTTGCAAAAGATGGACAACCAGTGAATTCCTCACGGATGGATTTTCTTTCCAAGGACCAACGTAATGAAATAATAACGCCTACAAAAGTGATAGAGAAAGCCTCAACTTCAGAGGGTTCCTCAAAAAAGAGACTGTTTACTTCTGGAATTGATTTGTCATTGTTAAATGACAAAGAAGTTAGCTTTCCTCATAGGAACACTGAATCTGAAATTTTAAGATATATCCAATCACCCAGGGACAAAGCCAGCTTGAATTTCCAATTGAAAAGCCCTGAGAAGAACCTTCAAACTGGGAAAAACACACTGCTATCTACATCTTTTATCAGTGGAACTACTGCAGAGGCCCCCACCCACAAGGTCCCAAACTTTCTTTAATTCATTCACCCTTGCAATTAACATGCATATATATTACACTTTGCATGTATATTTCAGAGTGGCCAGCTTTCTTTTACGTTCAGTGTGAACTGATTTTTGAAGTATTTAATTTAACCTCACCTTTGCTACAACAAGGTTACTCCACTTTATTTCTCATATCATTTTTATTACGGTTGCTGTTGTTGTATGCCTTTGTTCTTATTTGTATTGTTATTACTGCTGTTGGTGAATACTACTTTCATTTAATCGTGCTCTTACTTATAATTGGTATTGATCACTCAGAGTCCTTCGATTAAAGAGTCAACTCAGAGCCCCATTAGACGAGTGCCAACCCATAGCCCTGCACTGGAAACGCCTAGTCAGGAGACTGAATGGAAAGAGTTGGCTGAGATTCCGTTTGGGAAAAGTCCAATTGAGAGGAGATTACCAACTGGAAGTCCCCTCTTGAAAGAACTAACTCCAAGATCCCTCATAAACGTGCCAACTCAGAGCTCTCCTGCGAAAGAGTCATTGCAAAGTCCCCGCTTGAAAGATCTTATTTGGAGTCCCTCTGGGTATAAAGCAACTCAAAGTCCTTCCAGAAAAGAACCAACAGAGAGTGCTTCTAGGCAAAACCAGGCTAGGGCTACGCATGGTGGTAATATGCATTCCTTTCCTGGGAAAGACATGGCATCTACCAGGTCTGATTCCTGTAGGCCTGTTAGTGACAGTCATCAACAAGGATATGTCTCACAGAGTCCTTTTTTCACAAAAGATGTAGAGACCTCTTTGGAGCCCAAAAAAAGAAGTTTTGGAGTTCTTGAGGATGGAAAACCTTTTAACAAAAGTCCAAGGACACAGGAAGGTTCAGATGTTCATAATAGTGGAAATTATGATTCTGAGCTCATGTATTCTCACTCTAATAAAGTTCTTAGTGAGGCAGAAAAACTGGAAGGTGACAGAACACAGAAGCACTGGCTGGATGTAAGTGTATTTAATTTTTTGCGGATTCATGTTATAGACATAATCAGCTTCATCAACAAATCAGCAAATCTTTATCCTCAAGTCTCTCCCTTTGTTTTTTACTAAGAGTTTATCTTGCAGGTTTGGGTAACATTTTCCACTGATGCAGAGCCGTTGCTTTCACCATCAATAAATAGGCTTAATCTAAAAGCAGTAAATTCCTCTTGTCATAATTGAGTAATTATCGGATATGATTAATTTTTCAATTATTCAAATTTGTATATCACTATTTCTCCTTCATTTGTCAGATGGGCACGCTGGAAGATATTTTGATTAACTTGTTGAAGGTTAAGAAATATGAGATTCTTTCTTCTGAAATTCTGTCTCAGGTATACTGAATATAGGAATTAGTTCTAGTCTATCCTATAAATTAATTTGCATTATTTACCCTTGCGAATCTCATTACTTCTCAAGTTTTCTTGTTCCCCCTTTAATGTTCTTTTTTCCCCCTCCTACAGAAAGCCTCTGACCACGTCAGTGTCGGGCATGATAAAAGGTGCTATTACATTTTTTATGCTTTTCTCGTGTATGGTTTATTGTCGAGCCATAGTCTTCTTTTTATCATTACTTAAATGAATCCTATATAGATTTCTATTTCTCCTTTGAATTATTCATATATATCCTATAAATTTGATTTGGGACCATGTGGATTTGCTGCAGGCTAGCTGAAACAAGATTGTTGCTATATAAAATTGCTTATGAAAAGGCAAAACTGCAGTTGATGGGTGCAAAGCATGAGAAATTGTTGGTATTATTCTATCAACCTTTTCTTTTCCTTGGCTTTTTTCTTTAGGATAGAGATTAGAGAGGTTTTTTATTTTATTTTATTTTATTATTTTTTGGTTCAAGTTTATGATTATTTACTGATGCTAAAGTTTTCTCATGTGCTCTTAACTCGCAAGCAGAAAAGAGTACAACTTGTAAACTCTGGAATTCAGGAGTGCGAAATGTTGAAGTTGAATCATAGCTTACAGTCTAAAAGTGGTAGAAGAGACCCTGAACATGATGACAGTCATCTTCAGTCGTGTACAGTTAATCTTGAGGGTGAACATCAGGTAATACATGAGTTTGTAGATAGTGAAGGGTTTGAGGTTTTGTGGACGTGTATGTATATGTGCTTTTACAATGATGGTTGTAATTATTCCACCTTCTAATTTCATCCAAAATTTTCGACACAACATCCTGAAGCTTGGAGGTGTATATAAATGTGCTTTGGGAAGTTTGGCAATAAATCTTGCTGTTGATTATTATTACCATGAAGCTTGCTCTATTCGTGGATGTGGTTTAGTGATCCTTCTGGTTAACTGGGTCCTTTGATTATTTTCTTATATACAGGAGGCATATTTATTTGTTTGATGCGTGAAAAATTTGACGTTTAACTAGGAACATTAATAGTTGCAATACCATTATCTCTCTTTTGCAGGGAATGTTAAATCCCCATCTCCCATGTTTATTTATTCATCTTGCCGTGCTTGTTAATAGCTTAATAATTATACACAAGTTTATCGAATAATAAATAATCAGGATACTATTGTGTACTTTCTTATTCTTGATTTGTGGTTCTCCAGCTTATTGATGTGACATAAACTTGTGCCGAAAATCAGGTTGGTTTGGGTTGTAAAGTTCTCATCCATAAATTTTATGTAACAGGTTGCAAGTGATACAGTGAGCACAATGAAGCAGGAAGTTGAAGATTTGGACAAAAAAATAAATAGCTTAAGCAATTTCCTTCATAGATATTGTCCGTCGAAATTAGGGGAACCAAGCTGTGCCAACACTCTTGCTCTAGTTCAAGATGATCTGAAGAGAAGAAAATGTTGCTGGCTTTTACGTCAGGAGTTACAGGTCTTTCCACTGCTTGCTATGATTTTGTTAACACATTTTACTAAGTTTGTCTAAATAGTTGATTGAACTATCATGTCTTTATTTCTTCAGTTGTGGAAAATTCACAGCTTCGAGAATCAGAGTGGCCTTTACAATGTTGTTCTCAATTATCAGGATTACCTCAGCCAACGGTTTTTTTTTTAATCCTTTGACTGGTCTTCCATATTTAATTTATATGTGCAATTGATAGTCTTTGGTTTTTTCATGGTTCTATTTATATTTTAAATTTGGGATTTTAATCTTGACAATGTACAGGTTTACTCTAAATGTTGGACCCATATCGAGTATTGTTATATCAAATCAATTGAATGATGTAAACATTGTGAAGGTAATAAGGCTACGAAGTACTCATCCTTTTTTTCCCCCTTAGTATTCTTATATTTATAGTTTTCTTTTAAAGAATTTGTTTGTCTTGTTAATTTGTCACCCTTAATAACTATTTAATCTCTTGTTTACTAGATGTTTCCAAACATGGATGTTCATGTTGCTTTTGCATTTGTATTGAATGCTGAGGTCACGAAAAGATGTGTTGATTCGAATTGTTTAGCACAAGAAACTCAAGTAAGTTAATGCATCTCTTTACCATGTTTTATTTATTTTGTTTTTCTTACAAGTTTATTAGCACAAACACAATTCCGGCATAGCATTGAGGATCCGCAAAATTTGAGGGATACAACTCCAAATTACTTTTGGCCTTTTATTTGATATTGTTATGTTCTGTATACAGGTAACCCAATCTCTTCTACGTAATCTGCTAGACGTCATTGGGGAGGTACAGATGGCTCAGATAGAGATTGGGAATTTGATTCAGACAAACTTTCACTCTCAGTCTGGTAACACATATCTTTGTTACATTGCTTCCTCCTTCTCGGTTCATCTCTATTACTTTCGATGTTATCTGCTTTTGGGCTTGGGATTTATGACCTGGTTACATGAGTAATGTTCGTTTATAATTCTAAGTCCATAGTCTCCATATTCCATAGTCCATGACTAGTTCCTGACTCCAGGCTTTAAAACCAATGAAGTCTGCAAAGGCTTTCATTTTACCTCTAGTAAATTGAAGTCCTATTGTGCATGCTGTTGACACTCAAAGTCAACTGTGTTTAGGCATATTCTTGACGGCGTATTTATAAATTCAACCTTACAATTAAAATGAGTAGTTTAGTCATGGCAAAAAAATGCTTTGATAGTATACCCAAAACAGTATTGTTAAATTTTCATTGCTCTAGTTAACCATTCAGTACCTATGGGCAATGCTTAAAATTGCACAATCAGGCATTAAGGCGTTTTCCTTTGTGAGTTGAGGTGTAAGCCTTAACGTGTTTTGAGGTGTACGCCTCAACACTACACCATAAAATAATTCAAAAAATATAAAAAAATTTAGTAGTAGTTATAAATCAATACTTAACATCATAAATAGTCTAAAATAAACAAATTTCATAAGTAATAAGCCTAAAAGAAATTAGTCCAACAAGAAGTCCGAAAGAAAGACACCCTAAAATTAACTAGTTGTAACTCCTAATTCAAAAATCAACCCCATCCTCATATATATTGCTTGAGCAACGATGAAAAATGTATTTGTTTCAAGCTTTTTAAGCAGCATAGGTGGGCCCATGAACTTAAAAGGACAAAAACGGGCCTGGTTTTTTTGTTTCTCTGAAACCTTAAGCTTCGGCCTTAGGCCTATAGAAAATAGCCTCAGCTATTGCGCAATATTGCGCGCAAATTCCTGTTCCTCAAGTGGGAGAGGCATAAACAATTTTTTTCCCCCGTGAGGCGTCGGCCTCAAGGCCATTTTTTATAGCCTTTCAGTGAGGCGGGCCTCAAAGCGGGCAATTGGTTGCGCAATTTAGGATCTATCTGACAATAGTAAAGTGATGGGGAAAAAAAACAAAAAAGGTGAGAGGAAAGGAAAGAGAGATGACTTGTTTATGTTGGTGTTCTAGTAAAAGGATGAAAAACTTGAAGGGAAGAAGTAGTCACTTGTCAAATCAGGATAAGTTAGTCCAAGTATTGATAGTTGAAACAAGTTCGTAAAGAGTTCTCTGTTCTTGGATTATAACATTTAAGCTGTCATTCTTCACTAGATTTATATTGATGATAGGTCCTGTTACTGAGCAATTTTGAAGCGAAGTTCTTGGTTTGCAGGTCAGCAACTTAATTTGCAGCTTCGCTTTATCAGTTTTCAAACTGGTATAAAAGTGACTTTGACCCTTGATGTTACGTGTTTGAAAAGGTATTCGCTGTTTCTTTTCAATCTCTTTTTTTTTTTTTTTCTACCCCCAGATTAATTGGTTGATTGATAATGTTACGAGAGTCGTAAGGTAACATCACATCTTGTCAGTACGAATGCCAATCTTGTGCGCTCATTTGAATCATGTGTCTATTTTCTAAAAGAAAATTTTTCTAATTTTAAATTAAAAAATTTTTTCATTTTGAGAATAAGATGATGTTTACATGTGTAAAAAATTTTCTTTTTGAAAAAAAAAGTTATTTAGAATAAGAAAAAATTATGTTCGGAATAGTGCATTGTGGAAAAATTTCAAAAAGCTTCTTCTTCTTTTTTTAAAATAGTACTTAACGAAGTAAGTTTAAAAATGAGATAGTTTTTTTTTTTTTTTTTTTTTTTTTTTTTCTAAAATGAGATATTGATGAAAAAATTGAAACAAACATTTTTTTGTAAAAATTTTCCAATTTCGGAAATTTGATGTCATCCAAACATAGGGTTAGCCTGCTATCTTCTATGGTTAATATGGTTTTGAGCCGCAATGTTTTCTGTATTCTATATATTTTCTCATGTTGCTTGACGAATGCCTTTATTTTATTTTATTTATTTATTTACCTTGTAATTTTAATTAGTTTGGATTTTATCGTTTTAGCAAAAATGCCTTGTCAGTAGTGGTCGATGGGACTTGCTAATTGTGAACTCGAAATCTATGGATCTTTTTAACTTAATATACTCATCATAGCTGCGTGGTTTTGCCTTTCGAAATTTCCATCCATGCATGCAACGAAAATCTCTTTCTTAGAAAAGAATGTGAAACTAATTTCTATTTAGACAGGTAACTGTTATTGCTACGTGCCCTTTTTGTAAAATCTCCTTATGCAAACCTCGTGCTGATGATAGTAGCTTCAATCGTTCTTTCCACTGTTTATTGACATGACAAATGATGTTAATTTTTTAATATATGCGTTGTAATTATGCATTATCAAGTAATTAGATACACTATACAAGCGGAAAAAAAAAAAAGTAATTACTTACACCGACTTGTCTATTAACATGTTGGACAGTGGGGTGTATTCGCTAGAGATCCTTCCATATCAGGTACAAAGTCCGCCGGCCATGGCACAAAAATCAAATTCACTCTTGGGTGAAATAAGATCCGCAGTTGAGAATCTTGAAGTCGGATATTCAAGGATACTCGGGCTCTGCAGGTGTGTTTCTGAGGTGCTTCAGGCTTCAAGCACGTAAAGACTCGAGGGGGAAGGTTAGTAACAGGGACACCTACTTTGCGGACTCGCCAACAAAATTTTAGGGCGTCTTGCTTGGTTTCCTTGTAAATAATAACTGAAGGAGATCCTATCCTGACCCACTCAAAGTATTTGAGCGGAAGAAATTGCTGTGTACTTTGTCACCGTCTTCCTGCAGTATTATGTTGGTGAAATGTCCATTTCGAAAGCGTGTAAAATGAGTAATACAGTCTAATTTTGTGGTCCTGAGAAATTACTCAGGCATGTGTTTTCTGCTTAACGTGTTTTGGTACGACAATCACGAGGAGAAGAAAATGTGCTTCCACTAAGTAGGGGAATTCATTTATCCTTTTTTTTTTTTCTTTCTTTTTGGTCCTTGAAAGTTGAATTTCGAAAGTTCATTTCGAATGTTAGTGCACTCGTAGCAGGAACACGATCTGGTATCTGTTGCCCGAAAGAGTTAAAAAGGTACGCATAGGTTGTGAGTACTCTAATTATGGCGGTCCAACTTTGATTAACGGACTCGACCGGGAAAGAGTTGAAACGTTTTCATGGCACAGGAAAGGTATGTTTTCTGCAGTTGGATCGTTCGGAGCATCGATGTCAACCTACTTCGATTTGAGAAAAGAAATTCGGTATTGACGACCCTGCAACTTTTCATGACCCTTTTAGAGTTTCAGATTGTGCTTGGAATCAAGGTGAAATTTATTCTTTCTTCCATCTTCTTCTTCTTTTCTTTC
>JAFMPE010154374.1:0-20320 GCA_024759925.1 Ficus religiosa
CCTAGATACAAGTGGCAACAATATAGAAGTAGAGTAATGTAGGTGGGCAAATATGGTCTATACTCATAGGCTTTCACTATTAGTGACAACAAAATTACCTTAATACCCATCAAAACTGACTTGGGCACTTTGGAGTCACTTTTTGATGGTGGGCTAATCATGGGTTTTACCTTTTCCCACTTTTGGCCAGATGGGTTTTTGGTAATATCCATGTACTTGGGATTTTCCACTTTTGGGGTTGATTTTAGAGGTGGGTTTTGGGTGATTTTGATGGGAAGGCAAGAAATGGAGATAAAGTGGAAAATATTTTTTGGGAGAGGAGAGAGAGGGCCTTGGTCAAAGGAGAAAAGGAGGAGCTTGAAATTGCCAAGCCAAACAAGGAAGAAAATTGTGGGTGAACCAAGATGAAAGGAATGGAGATCTAAAGGGAGAATTATGAAAAGGTAAAAAATTGGGAGGAGAGAAATGAGCCTTTTTATCCCACTTGGAATTCTTGATGATATGTAGTAGCAATAGCAAAGACATGTTATTGCTATGCTCCATACCTTGATGAATCTTCTGATTTCTTCATCCATTCCCTCTCTCTCTCTCTCTCTCTCTCTCCCCTCTTTCTCTCTCTTCTTTTTTCTATCTTGTGGTTGTGCAGCAGAGCAATGCTACAGCCTTTAAATAAGTTAGTCGGTCAGTTATGGCTGGCTATTAGATGGGATACCATGTGTCATTAATGCTATAAAGTCCAAGGTAAACTCGTTTAGGCATTAAAGTCAAATAGATTTTGATTGTCAATTCCCGTGCCATCGTGCTTTCATTAATAGATATAATCAATTAGTATAAAAATATTTTAAATATTTATTAATAAATGAATCACAATTCATATATTATATAAATTAATATTCAAAAACTGATATTAAAATTAATATATCTAATTTATTTATTTTTAATCATAATTCTCCATTAGAAAGAGATTAGAGTCCGTTTGGAAAATATATTGGAATCGAAATATTTCGTATGCAAACGTTTGGGTGAAAAAAATTTGAACAACAATATTCGAATTTGATGTTAGATAAAACTATTTTAATGGAATCATTGAACTGAAACATTGTGTATGAATAGTTTTAAAGACGATTCTAAAAAGTCTTAAGAAACTTCAATCTCCGTGATGGATTTTTATGGAGTACATAAGTGGATTCTGCTCCTCTTTTTATTCTGAACACACACAAAATAATCGTCTCAATCCAATTAAAAACAAAAAAGTTATATAATTTTGACCTGTAAATTGAAGACAGATAAAAACTACCCGTTCAAAATGGTCTAAAATTTAGCATTGTACATCAATATTGAAAGGAATAAATAATAAGTAAAATAACATTTTTACAATACTAGGTCATCTCCAATGCAATTCTATTTTAGAGTTCTACACCAAAATAGAATATGGGAGAGACTCCAACCCATACTCTATATGGAACTTCAAATATAGAGTATAAACAGTATACTTCATATTTGAAGTATCACTGTTCATACTCTAAACTACTTTTTCTTTTTTTTTTAATTAAATTTTAAAGTAATATTTAGGTAAAAATAAAGAATATAAATAAAATATTCCTTTTAGAGTATGATATAGAGTAAATGAGTTGGAGATGAAATAGTTATTTGAAGTGACAGATACTCTATTTTAGAATTTCTGTACTCTAAAATAGAGTATTTGGGTTGGAAATGACCTTAGTAAAGTAAATATCAGATTTTGAAATCATTTAAAGTAAATAATAGGAATTAACAAACTTAGTAGATAAATAATCTATTTACTAGAATAAATAACTTGTTTACTTGGTATTTTTTGCAAACTGCCCCATTAACATTAAATCTGAAAAAAAAAATATATATATATATATACACACACACAGACACACACAGAGTTGCCTTGCAAAAATAAAATAAGTCGATCTTAACCCCCTTGAACTTTTTTTATTTTTGCAAATTGCCCCCTTTAACTTTAAATTTGACAATTAACCCCCTAAATCCGTTAGTTGCAGTCGTCTGTAATCGTGACCAAAAATGCAAAAGAACCAGACGGTCAATGTTACATTCTGTGCAGTAGACGAGCCCTGACCAACAAGAGATAATGTCAACAAACTTGGTTACTCATCAAGCCAACCCGCCGAGTGATGGTGCGAGTACGCTTCATTAGGACCAAGAGCAAAACCAGCTGGGACATGGTGTCCAGGCAGTTCTGGTCCGTCATCCTCCGGAGGGTGGCTGTGTCCAGCATTCTGGCCTTGGCTGCTTCCTGAAGGGCATGAATCTTTCTGCCCGTGAAGGCTAACCGGTGACTGGATTCGAGTTTTCTTCCTAAGCTTCTCTTCATTGCCATTAATTTGTTGTTTATTGCCAAAACTCGTTATCGCCCCATGATGATCAGTTCTCTGCTCAGCGCCATCCATTTTATGCCTTCTAAATTCTCCGTCCTTAGTAATAAACCGTTTTCCCTCATCAGCTTTTCGCGACTGCGTATTAGATTCCTTTCCACGCTCATCTTCATTGATACGCTGTCTATTGTCGAAGCTCTTTGTTGCTCGATTTTCATAAGTTCCATGGTCAGCACCTTTCATGCTATGCCTTCTAAACTTTTTGTCTGAAATTGCAGCCTGTTTTCTCCGATCAGCTGTCCCCGACTCTGTATCAGATTCCTTTCTAAGCTTATTAACATTGGCATCAACACGCTGTCCATTGTCGAAGCTCTTAGTTGCCCGATTCTGATCACTTCCATGGTCAGCACCTTTCATGTTGTGCCTTCTAAACTTTTCGTCGGAAGTTCTAGCTTGTTTTCTCCCATCAGCTGCCCCAAACTCCGTACTAGATTCCTTACTAAGCTTATCTTCATTTGCACCAATATGCTGTCTATTGCCGAAGCTCTTTGTTGCCCAATTATCATCAGTTCCATGGTCAGCACCTTTCATGTCATACCTTCCAAATTTTTCGCCCGAAGTTCTAGCCCGTTTCCCCCCATTAGCAATTCCCAACTGCATATCAGAGTCCTTCCTAAGCTTCTCTTCATTGCCATCAATGTGCTGTCTGTTGCCAAATCCCTTTGTTTCCCCACAACGATCAGAGGTTCCATGCCCAGCACCAGTCATACTATGCCTTCTACATTTTTTGTCCGAAGTTCTAGCCCGTTTTCCCCCATCAGCAGAACCCAACTGGATGTCAGAGTCCTTTCCATCGGAGGTTCCATGCTCGGCACCAGTCATACTATGCCTTCTAAACTTTTCATCCGAAGTTCTACCCCGTTTTCCCACATCAGCCGAACCCGACGGGATGTCAGAGTCCTTCCTATCAGAGGTTCCATGCTCAGCACCAGTCATACTATGCCTTCTAAATTTTTCGCCCAAAGTTCTAGCCCGTTTTCCCCCATCAGCAGTTCCCGACTGCATTTCAGAGTCCTTCCTAAGCTTCTCTTCATTGCCATCAATATGCTGTCTATTGCCAAATCCCTTCGTTGCCCCATAATGATCGGAGGTTCCATGCTCAGCACCAGTGATCCTATGCCTTCTAAATTTTTCGTCCGAAGTTCTAGCCTGTTTCCCCTCATAAGCAGTTCCCGACTGCATAGGACTTTTTTCTGTGAGCTCTTGTTGCTTGGAGATGTGACGATACCCTTCAGCGATACACTTGTGTCTATTGGACAAATCACTACGACTCCACAGATAGAGTACAGACGGCTTCATATTTGAGTGTTCTGTTAGTTTCTTAATCGTATTAGCAGATCCTGATAAAAAAAATGACTGCACAAAAATAGGACGATGAATCACCATGAACATCTCATTCGAAACACTGATTTTTGACGACCGAAGTCCCCAAAGAACGGAAAGGGGGAAAAAAAACATTTTAATTTACCTTTCCTGATAAAAGCTGACTATCTTCCCAAACCAAATAATAACTTGATATCGATTTCCTTAACCTGGAACAAATGCCAGAAACAAGGAGGTAATTATATTCCCTGAGGAAAGAACTTTAATAGCGAAGATAAGCAAATTCCTGTTGTGTGTGTTTTGTAGGTCAAAGAAGATACCTCTGTGCTTCTTGTGGAAGAATAAGGAGAAGGATCTTCGGCTTGAATTCAAGAGCCTTATTGATGAACTTGTTCGCAAGAGCTGCTTCAACTCCAGATGAAAGATTTAGCACCATTATCTGCTCAAACAGTACTTGAAATTGAAAATTTTTGCCAAAAAAAGAATCCTCGGAATCTAAAAGCATCTTGATTTTAGGATTAAATGTAGCATTCAACATCATACCAATTTCGACCCGGTTGAAAGCTCTGTGTGCTGGACGTTCATCCAATCTCTCTTCTCAGAATTGTTATCATTCTGCCAAAAAAAAAGGGACATTACACATTAAATGCTTTTCTTCCGTTTGAATTGACAAAAACCATTATGATAAGCTGTTAAAGATGTTATGTCCAAAAGAATATAAAATGATGAAAACAGTACCTTATCTTGAACTAAATAATAGTCTTTGAACAAGCATTTCTTCCCCGTCTCTTCAAGCTTATTCTTCATTAGGAGACTGAAATCGTTAGCACTGCAGCAGATATTAACTATCTGCACAAGGGAAAAATTTATCATCACTTATCAGGAAGTTAATAGTGATACTCTTAAAATGACATTGGAGAGTACTAGCAACTACAAATGATAGACTAATGAAACAACTAAATGAAAGTTCGTATCCAATACAACCATTCTGATTACCATTTAATTTTAGCAATCTCATTAAGGATTTCAAACACTTAGCTGATGTCATTGGAAAAACAAAACAAAACAAACAAAAAAAACTTGGCAAACATTACCATCTAAATGTCTGTTACGAGTTGAGAATAGTGAGTTTACCCAACAACTATTTCACATTCAAGGATGAACTTCTTACCATATCATCTTCTCGCACATAGCAATGCAGCTTATTGACAACCTGCATAACATTAGCAACACGTCGTTAAATTGCTTATATAGTTAAACACAGAAAGAGAAAAAGAGTAAATTTAAGTTGGAAAATTGAAAGGAAAAAAGGAAGAGAGTAAACTGAAACTAGATTACCCTTCTACTTTTTCTTTCCTATTTCCGCCAGTAAAGATTACCTCTAGTAGTATACGGACTACTGTAAAATGCTGACTGAAAAACGTGTGGTCTATACCAGGTAGAATAGGTGAAAGATATAAATAGAGCTGGTTCTAAACAAAAATAAGTTAAAATGGCTAATCAAAACGTGAGAAGAACATTTTGATAGGAACCAAACAGAGAACACCAAACGCAATTCACACACAAATGAATGAAATGAGCTGAATCTTTATTGTATCGAATTAGGGTCCCTAAAAAGTGGCAGACCTTCGAAACTCTGCCAAATCTCCCCTTATTGGCTTAAACCAAGACTTTCCTCTACTAATTTCTCCTTCACCACTTCCTAACTAACTCCATTCTTTATAACCACACCACATTCCCTAACAAACACACTAACCAACCCAGCTCTCCCACAATACAGCTGTCACAGCTACAAGATTACCACAATATCACCAATACTCGACACTTCAACAAAACATGCATTACAAGTCACACATGCACTTGCCTATTCCTCCTAACATAAGTCTTTTGAACCAATAGGCCAGTCACATTTCAATTAATAGAGGGATATAACACATAAACGAAAATAATTCTCGCATAAATGGTGTAATAAACTTTGGAGTAACCAAATGAATCAAGTTTGACTCCCCACATAGATATGGAAGAAAATCATCAAGAAAGCCATTTTTAAAAAAAGAGAACACGAAAGGGAAGAGATCTACTAGTTAGTCATATTGTCCAACAAAGCATTGGCGATTTGCATGGAAGAATAAAGAAACAATGCAAGAGGTTACTGATACCGAACATGTATGAAAATGAAAAATCTTTCCAAATACTATTCCCCAGAAAATAGTAGAGCAAAGGTAGGCATTATTAAAAACAATTTAAGCAGATGTGCTAAAATCTTGTGGATTGACTAAATTTGATTTTAGTTTCATGAGGACAAAAAAAAAAAACGGAAAAGAATAAATAACAACCTTCCAGCAAAATATCTGGCGAAGAAGTTCTGGACGACAAACAGCTTTTGCATCTTCAACACTGCATCCTTCCTCTAGTAACTGTAAAGCTGTTTGAACCAACTACATATGCGCAAAAGAAAGAAGTAAAAATTCAAGAAACTCAAGAATGATACCCTATTAACAACAAATCGAGCTCAAATCATTTATAACATAGGTACCTCAACTGAAGACTCCACTTTTTCTACTGTAATCGTCTCGTTCACAACATCTTTTAAGGAGGATGAATGAGGAGACGAAACTCCGTACTTTTCTCTAGTATCTTCAAGATTCATTGAAGACGCATCATCTTCTATTAAATCCAACAACCTGAATTGAAAAATAAATTAAACCAAATAAATACGTGATGCACAATCAAAGTTTGAAAAGAAGATCATGAGGAGAATACTCAGAAATAAGGTATAGATACCTCCTCTCTGCATCCACATCCAATTCAGAAAATGACCCGCTCAAATTTTCTGTCACAGGCTTAACTTCTTCAGACTTATTATGTACAGTGTTGGTTGTTTCTTGTTTCCCTGACTTCAGCAAGGACTTATTTTCCTTAGCCGTGGGAGATTTCAATTCCTTTTGGGGCGCATCATTTACATGGACTTTCGTAGGGATATTTGTATGAGAACAGAGTTCTCCAATATCTTTGTTTCCACCTACTTTTACAGCAGAAGATGGCTTCTCGTTTCGTTTCGGTGTTTCACAAGCAGCGGTTCGAGCATCGCATTCTTTGGAGGCTGAAACTCGCATCTTTAACTCAACTTTCCTGCTGTCTCCTGGTGACTTTGATGATGTATGGTTTCTCTTCTTTTCTTCAATACTGGTCTTCCTTTTTTCAGTAGTGTTTTTCTTCTCTTCAACATTAGGAAATTTTATGTAGTCCCTAGCTGGGGTTCTAACTCTTTCATCCATCTCGTGATCTCTGAAGAGAAGAATAGGCAAAACTGCTCAGTTAGTGGCTTCCAAGAAAATCAAGACGAGGAGAATTCACATAGATACTTGCAAGCAATAGATGAGAATCCGGTCGGGTAATGCGTCTGTCCAAGCCCTTCTTACTATACCCTCCTTTTTATTTCCTTTAAAAGCGATATTCCTGAGACAACAACTCAAATATAACATCTCTAAATATTAGTCAGATGGGATATTAACAAACATTGAACTGTACACGAGAAAGGGAAAACAATACGAGAAATTATGACGGAACGCACCTTGGCAAGCATTTTCTATGGTAAGATTTAGGACATCGCCTGCACACAGCAAACTGTAAATTGTGATCTTTTTTATTCTCTCCTTGTTTGCAAATACAGCACTTATGAATTGGACACATGAAAGATCTCCCCTCAGCAATCTTTTTCTCTAGTTCTTCTGCAGAATCTTTATTATCTTGATGGACCAATTTCGATATGCAATGCGGATGGTAAAATTGGCCACAAGTCACAGAGGCACAGGAAAAGACCTAAATGCAATGGATAAGGACAAGAGTAAAGCATTGTTATATCCAATTCCAAGCAAGCAAAAGCATACCCTTATTTGCTATTTTTCTTTACTATTCTAGTGAAACGTTTCAAGGAGACAAAAATCATTCTCTCTATCCTTCCTTTTAATCCTTTTAAAATTCCCCACCCCACTGAAAAATAAACTCATACCTGAGCAGAACCGGAAGATGTATCAGAGGATCCCAACACTCCACAAATAAAGCACTGGTGTTGTTTATATTCACAGTTCTTGCAGAAAAAATTTGGAATCGCCTGCAAAGTTTTCGACGGGAAAATACGGGATATCAAAAAGAGATGCCAAATTAAAGAAAAATAAAAAGAATTTTAGAAAAATAAATAAATAGATAAACACATCTCACTGGCATACATCTACTTCTTCCTCTGTCAAGCCCAGCGAATCGCAATGAAATTTTGCAGCCACGACAGCCTTCGTGGTTGCGTGAAAGGACCTCAGGCACCTTCCTTCACAACTGCATTAGGTCACAAAGAGCCTTCATACCTTAAATCTTAACATAGAAAGTTTATCATATAATACTGAATTGTTATAGAACCATGTCTCTCAGAGACCCCCGTGTACCAACAGTAAATCGGAGTCATAGAGAAAAAGAAAAATATATTAGAAAATACACACAATGATTAACCAGCAAAATGAGCATACCACAACAGATCACCACCGTCATCACAGAGAGCACAGACATCATCATATATGTCATCACTTTCACTGGAATCATCTTCTTCTGCAACATCGACAATATCATCCTCGATATCAACAACAAATCTGGACGCAGTTTTGGCTTTGAAGTCCTGAAATACAGATGATGCTTCATTAGTTAATATACAGGAAAAAACATAAATATTTAAGGGAAAGTGAGAGTAAGATAATTGAAAATCTTGCAAGAATATGACCTCATCAAGTAGTTTCCTCTTCTTACGATTTTTGTTGAGAAATTGGACTAAAAACTGCTCAAATCACAAATTAAAAAGTAAGTTAGATGCATAATTATAAAGATATAAACATGAATAATTGAAAAAGTAACACCATATTTCTACATTAAAAAATAAAAACAATTCGTGTGTTTACATGTATTCCAATAAGTGAGGTTTATACGGACCTCAGACTTTGCCAAGGCATCATTCCTTCTAAAACCTTCACTAATTAAACACAAGTGATCTACTAGATCACTCTCTAAAGGCTTGACCTCATGCAAACTGTAAATCAAGTCGAAACATTAATTCACATTAAAACAAAACAAAAAGCGAGATATCAAATACCGATAGAACAGTCGAAAGATACCTGAAACGTTTTAAAATGTGACCCCATAAAGATTTCCCAGATGCATCAGCATTCCTCATTACAAAATGAAGCGAATGCACGGTTATCAAGATCGACCTAACTGTTTCCTCGAAGCTCTTCTTTGGATTCTGAAGCTTAATCCAATTATTGTCTTTTGAGAGCACCAAAATCTCAGGCTTCTCATTGGAAAGTTCAAATTTCCATGAAATGACATGCTTAAATATCCTCTGAAGCCCATTACCAGCCATTCCATGGAGAAAAACCCGCACTCTCTCGCCACCGATTCTCTCACCCTCACTCCATTGAATTGGCAAAACAGAAAATGAAACAGGCTCATCATTGTCATCCACAAAATGGTAGTTCGAAACGGATAGTGACAGAGCCTCGGCCTCATCATCTGACAATTCCATACCTTCTTTCAACCAAAAACTACCCTGAACAGAGAAAGTCCTGAATTAAATATATAACACCCAAAAAAAACCAAAATAGGGGATTTCCTTCTTCTTTTTTTTTTTTTTCAAAATTTTTTTTCCTTGCAGAAAAGTGTACCATTCTTAGATTTAACAAAGTGAAAATAGTAAACTTTTTTCTGTGTTTCCCATTAGCCAGAAAAAGCTAAAACTTAACAACCCCAGTTTCTATACGGGGAAATGGACATAAATTTCTTTTAACAATGAATTATTTTTACATGAACAAATTGATAAAAGGCTAAATTAAGCAATTAATTCGTAGCTATATACAAGGCACAAGTAAACACTGACCCCAATCACGAAAGTTTTCCAATTTATTTTCCTCTCAACTTTCTCTTTTTTTCTCATAATCCAAACAAACCCTTCCCATCTCTGTGTACGGTAAGAGAGTACATATATCATCCCGCTAACTAAAATACACACATATATCTATATCTATACGTGTTGGAACAAGTAGCTTAGAGTGAGAGACTAAAACTAACAAGAGAACAAAAACAAAAGATGAAAAATCGAAAAGGGTTCAAAAGAAAAGACCTGAATTGCTTGTTTGGCCAAGATTTTCGTCTGAGGAAAGACGAAGGCGCAGATAAGAGACAAGACTGAACTCTCACTCTCTCTCTCTCTCTCTCTCTCTTTTGGAACTTTATTGCACGCTTTGAAAACTTGACTTTTATAGGTTACGGCTATATCCCATGTGTTCTGGCTGCCACATAAGCAATTTGCTGAAAATCCTTTTTTTGGGTCCGTCTGGAGACCTTTGAAAACGACGTTTTGCTGTTGATCCTTTTGAAGATAAAGATGAATTTTGAAAATATAAATTTGGGATAAAATTTTAAAAGAAAATTATTTTGAAGTTTTGTTTGCAGACAAAGAATAATAAGTAGAATAGATTTTTTGGATACGTGTTTTGTTGAAGTTTATTTAAGAAAAATCGTGAAATAGTAAATTTTTAGAAAAGATTTTTGAAACCCAAAAGTGGACTTAACACCTATATCTCATTATTCTGGTCATTTTCATTTTCCTTTAATAATATCATGATACGTCAATTAAAAATATATATTGAATTATAATATTATATCATATCACTTAAAAATCATGTTAATTACATATGTATCATAATATTATTAGAATGACAAGAACGGAGACACAAATAAGAGGACATATGAATTAAATCCCCCAATATCCATTTGCAAATCAGATGGAGTTTAAACGTTTGGAGAAATGCCCCAAACGGGACATGTGACTTTGACCCTTTTTTTTTTTTTTTTTTTTTGAAAGACGGATTCAAACCTATGAAATTATTTATATTTAAATAATCATTATATTTGAAAGGAGGATTCTAATGTAAAGTGCTGAGAGAAAAAGTGTTATGTGACTGATAGAAATAGATAGAAAAAGGGAATAGATGAGTGTTTCGAGTTGATTTACCTTTCAAATGTATTTGTATACTAAAAGAACATATGAGATAGCTAAACGTATTAGTATATTGAAATATAATATAAAATGAATGATATCTCTAAATGTACCAATATGTTTATCATAGTGTTAGATATATAATTATCGTCATCTTTACAAAAACATCTTTTTTTTCCATTCAATAATTTACCGATCCATATGATTGATCCATCTGCTAAACATATCACAAATCAAATCATGAAACATTGAAAAAAAAAATCAATTATCTTAAAAAATAAAAATAAAATCGACTACTTACTTAGAACGGTGGCCAAAAAACAATGTAATAAGGCTTCCCTAACGTTTTATGAACTCGAATGATTAATTAACCCCAAAAAAACCTAATCCAAAAAACAAAAACAAAATAAAAAACAAAACAAAACAAAAACTAGCTTCTTTTTTTTTTTTTTTTTGGATAAACTTATCAGAAAGATGGCAAGCTCCCTCGTATCTTTGTAGTTGATTTTTGTTGACTGATCACTTGAGAATCGCAATATATATATACATATATTTGTATTAATATTTATATAGAATCTGTAAGAGCTAAATTTGGAGTATGGAAAATCTTTTTACAAAACATAAGCTCATCAGATTTGGGCAAATCATGCTTGCCCTGCCATTACCAGAAGAGTTCTAGTCATTCAGCCAACCTCCCGAATGGTGCGGATAGTGACAAGAACCCGGAGGAGTAAAACCCGGAGGAACACGTCGGTGTCCATGATGGGGGGGCGGCGGTGGTCTAGGATCAAAGACGCCGCTGCCACCATACCCGAGTAGTGGTCCGTGCAATTCGTCTGCTCGAGGTGTGTGCCATGGCAGTCCCGGCAGGCCAGGTCTAAAAGAAGGCCCAACTATTGGAGCTGGATGCACATAAGGCAAGGGTGCGTGTGACCCGACATGGCTGTATCTATGACCCAGACTCGCCAGGTAATGACTTCCCGAAAGATTTGGATCTTGCGGCCTGCGAAGGCGTAAGTGTGGTTGAAGATTGGCTTCCCTCCTATGCAATTCTTCCATCTCTAACCGTCTGGTGCTATAGCTATCCGTGTTGTCTCTCATTTGTGACGAGTAATGCTGATCCTCCAAGCTCCGAGCCCCAAAACCAGAAGCTACGTTGGGACTGCTTGACCGTCTGGTCGAATATCTAGAATACTGCTCATCGCTATTAGTGCCGTACTTTCTGTCAAGATCATCGAGATAAGTGGTTCCAAACTGCGCTTGTGAACCCAATATGTCGGACTCGCGATGGGGATAACTATTTTCCCCGGCACCTAAATATGGAGGTATTCCAGCACCGGTCTCTCTAAAAGGAGGACTTCTTCCATCCGGTTTATTGACCGCTAACATTTCGTGCTTCGCTTTTCTTTTTTTCTGCTGCTTCCCCAACCGCCTCTTTGTTTTCTCGCTACCCACTTTCGTCCCGTGACCAGAACTCCCAAGGCTCCCCCCATCACTGCTGGTTAAAGGAGAACTATCTTTATGTCCACTTCCAACTAAATTATCGGTCTCCACAGGACCCTCGATCAGCATGGTACTATCACCATAATCATCCTGGACATCCATCGCATAATTAGAGAAGCCAACATGACCACCATCATGGTCATCCGTCGGACAATCGGGAATGTCACCATCGTCATGGTTGTCCATTAAGTGATCCGGGAGCGACTCAGAACGGCTTTCGACCATGGGCTCTCGTCGCTGAGAAGAATGACCTTGAGCTTCAGCTATTTCCTTGTGTTTGACAAACCAATCGGGATGGCTCCAGAGAGAGAGTAAGGGCGGCCTGACGTTCCATTGCTCCATTTGTTTGTCCTTTACGTCAACAGATCCCGGCAGGTAAAATGACTGAAAGTAGAATAAAGGGACAATATAAATATCATACTAATCAATAGTCTGCTCGGAGAGGGGAAGGAAAAAAAAAGGGTGAAATAACTCTCTCTACCTTTCCCGATAAGAAATGATCATCCTCCCATACCAAAGCATAAGGGAAGTCCTTTTCATCTAACCTGTAATAAATGAGAGAACAGGAAGTAATTTCTTTTTCGCTAATAAAACGAAAGGAAACAACTACGAGTGCAGAAGGGCCAGAGATGAACAGCTAGAAGCGGATACCTCTCCGTTTCTTGTGGAACGATAAGTATAAGGAGCTTTGGTTTAAACTGGAGAGCTTTATCAATGAATTTGTTTGCCAGACAACCTTTAACTCCGAAGGGAGGATTAATCCCCATGATCTGCTCAAAATGCAAAGTGAAAATTTTACCTGAAGGAAGAAGTCAGAATATCTTGATGTGGACAATAACAAAAGGCCATCAATTCTTACCAATTTCGATCCATCAGGCAACTCCTCTGGCTGGACGGTCATCCAATCCCTCGTCTCAAAATTAAAATCATTCTGGAAAATCAGACATTTAAATGTATCATTTCATTAAAAAATTGACAAATAAACCATTCCAGTAGGGCACCCTAGAGCAGCGTTGTCAACGTTGCTAATCAATAATTCCAGTGTTTTATAAATTTTTAGTTAGGATTGCACCAAGATTGGAACATATAACAGTCCAAAATAGGGCCGGAGTAGCTCGGGAGTCTTCTATGTTGCAGTTCGCCCTCCAGTTGGTAAAAATCTAAACATCATCCGGCCAAACTCCCTAAAGTAAAAAGTCATTTTCTATAGACGCAATCACACTTCCTAGAAGACACGCTCTGCACGCACTCTTAATGTCTCCAAAAGTATATTTAATACAAAGATACACATTAAATACTCGTATTTTAAGCAATCGTGGAAAATGGTTAACAATATTACCTTTGCTGGAATACAATCATAGTTCTTGTATGAGCACTTTTTCCCTGTCTCGTCAAGCTTTTTGCTCATTAGGACACTGAAATCATTAGCACCACAACAGAAATCCACCATCTGTTCATGGAGACAATAGATGATCAGGTAGTTGATATCAACAACACAAATTTGAAACCGAAGAAAATTGGAAACACTAAAATGATATGATAAAACCTGTTACAATACCACAAAATTTATCAAGTTCTAATAATGCTCGAAGCATTCTTAATGTCAATCAAAGATGACGTTTCCAATCATGATTGATGAGTAACACAAAAAGAAATGGAACTTAGATTGCAACTCTAAAACAAAAATCTCTGCCTCCATATAACAAAATCCTATTGCGGAAAGCTCGACGGGAAATACATGAACATCTGATTATATGCCTATCGTTTTTTGAGTGGGATTATCTGCTCATCTTAGGGAGATGTCCAAATGATATCAGAATAGAGAAGTGCCATATACCCAACATACACCGACAGGGAAAAAAGGGATAAAAATCTTACCATATCACCTTCTTGTACATACCAATGGAGTTTATTGGCAATCTGCAAAAATAAATAACAAAATAAATAAAAGAGAAAAATCTCCGCTGACAAAGCTTCATTAAAATAGTTGGACATTAACCATAATGATAGAAAGAGAACAGTTAAACTAAGTCAAAACAGGTGGGGAAATGGTAGTCCCAATCAATATATCACACTCTCATATCATCAACAATTATAAAAATTGAAGGCCAAATTAAACTACTATGTGTCAGCGCATTAATGTTTTGGAAATGTGACAGCCTAAACACACTGAGAAAAAAAAAAAAAAAAAAATGCCACACACACACACCAGAGCCATTTCCGCTATAAACAAGCTGCACGACACTAAGTAGATCAACATATCATAAGTGCCATCACAATTTCCATTTAGACCGGTTTCTCTCCTTAACTAAGGTTGCAAGTGCTTCCACTGCAGCAAAGAATGAGCAAAACGACCAAGAAACCAATAAATTTTAACTGCAGCCAATCTTTGGATAAAGATAGGTTCTCCTACAATGGCAGCAGCTCAAAGGATTTTTAACAGGCAAGTAAAATCCGCAAACTTTACGGAAACCAATTATGTTCATCTTCCTATTTGTCAGCAGTTAAAGTCAACATAAGATGTATGTAACAACTTTTAAACACAAACCAAATGATAATCTGACAAGATAGCTATAACAAAAGTTAATAATAATGAACGGGCATTTCAGTTTGGCATTGCATATAACAAATGGAACAAGATTACCTCTACCAGTTTCTCCACCTTCGTGAAATGGCGACCAAAGGATGTGTAGCGCATACCATAGAGAAAAGGTGAAAGATACACTTTGAGCTTATTCTAGAGCACAACAAATCGATAAGGTCAATAAAACAAGACAAGAATTTTAAAAAGAACATGCGAGAAGCACATGCTCACGCTCATTAACTTCAACAGAAACAATGTAATAAACTTGCAATAACAAACAACAGAAATTTATGAGGAACTGCATAATTTAACAAAAGAATGTTTACACAGAGGAATTACAAATCTCAAAAAACCAACGGACAGGAAGCAAAAATGTCTGGGCTTCGGATTTAACCGAACAAAGTACAGCGGTAAAGAATACCTTCCACTTAAATATCTGGCCAAGACTATCTGGGGCACAAACAGCTTCTGCGTCATCTATACTGCACCCTTCCTCTAGTTTACTTAGAGCTGCTCGAACCGCCTATAGACATAAGCATAATAGAAAGTAACTCATGACAAGAAAAAGAAAAAAGAACAGCCATTGACAACGTGTCAACAAGTGATTGAATTTTGAGCTTGACAATCCACGTACCACAGTTGCGGCCTCCACCTTTCCCTGCGTACAAGAACTTTCCACGAAACTTTTCAACGAATGTTCATGAGTTGTTGGAACTTTGTGCTTTTCTCTAATATCTTTGATACTAATTGACGATTCAACACTCCTCATTAAATCTGACAACCTGAATTTCAAAAGATATTTACTCGCATACATATTTAAACGGATAAGCATGGATAAGTTCCCTGATAAATGGAACTAAAAAAAAAAAAAAAAACCACACAATTATCCATATCAAACTCAGACCTCGTCTCTGAATCAGCATCTAATGGAGGCAGTCCACTGCTCAAACTTTTTGCAGTATCTTGCCTCTCCAGTTTCGCTGGTTCAGACTTCTCAAACATGTGTTCATAAAGCCTATCACCCAGTGAAGCCTTGACCTCCTCGGCAACGGGAGACTTTGTTTCCTTTTTGGTTGCATCATTAACTTTTGCTTTCTTAGGGATCCTTGATCCTGAAGACAGTTTCCCCGCACTGGCAGTTTGCTTCCCACCTACTTTTAGAGCAGAAGATAACCTACTCTGTTTGAGTGCAGCAGAAGCTGTTTTTCCCTGACAGACATCTTCCGACGGAAAAACTCTTGCCTTGGACTCAATTTTCTTCCTATCTCCCAGTGACTCAGATCCTTCTTTTTGCCTCGTTTCTTCAGTGCCGAGCTTCTTTTTCACAAGAGTACTCTTCTTTTCTTCAACACCAGGAAATTTTATGTGGTTTCTATGTGGAGTTCCAAGTTCTTCATCAATCTCATGCTTTCTGTAAGAAAAACAGGCAAGATCATTTAGCATGTTACTTCAAGAAAATTATGAAAGAGAAGGTCATAATTCATATAAAACACTTACAAGCAGTATATTAGAATACGATTGGGTAAAAGATCATCCCAAGCCCTTGTTTTTATGCCTTCCCTCTTGATAGTCTTGAAAGAGATTTTCCTAACACAACCACCACAAGCATCAGCAATGTATGACATTGAAAGACGATAACAACATGAGAAAACGAATGAAAATAAGACCAAACATACCTTGGCAAGCATTTCCTGTGGTATGCTTTAGGACAGCGCCTACATATAGCAAACTGCAGATCATGATCTTTTTTGTTCTCTCCTAGTTTGCAGACGCAGCACTTATGAACTGGACAAGTAAAAGATTCCCCGTCAGCAATCTTTTTCACTAGGTCGTTAGCAGAAGCTTCATTATCCTCATGGAGCAATTTCGCAACACAATGTGGATGGTAAAATCGGCCACAAGTTGCAGAAACACAGCAAAAAACCTACAGCAATTGAGATCACCAGGCTCATTTTCAAATAACTGAGCAATTTTGTGCTTTTTTTTTTTTTCAGAAAATATACAATAAAATAAGAAAAAGCATGTTTACACGAACAACAAAAATCACCTTCTCCTATTTCCACACCAGAAAACAGGAAAACAAGAAGGGAAAATAAAAGCTGAAAAAAAAATCCCCAACACACACACAACAAAAAATGTACATAAGTTTAAAATCCCCTTCCTTGAGATTATAAATTTCTTTCCGGCTGTATTTATGTGATAAACCTGTAATGGACATACCAACATTCAGCAGTTGATTTCCTTACAACAACTCTTACCTCAGCACCCGAATATTTATCGGATGATCCTAATTTCCCACAAGCGAAGCATTGGTGCTGTTTAGTTTCACAGTTCTTGCACAAGAACTGTTGCATTGCCTGCCAAGTTTTATGGGAAAAAAGAAGAGGAATAAATTAACATTATCCCCAAAGATGCAAACAAAAAATTGAAACCAATGTACCAATAGTGACAAGCTAAAGTGACATACATTTACTTCTTCCTTAGAGTAGCCGAGTGAAACACAATCAGATTCCTCGCCAGCCTCCACTGTCGCATGGAATGCCCTAAGACAGCTCCCTTCGCAACTGCATTAGATCACAACTATAATTTAATTCACATCTTCGTTTGACACCAAAATTTTGCAAAAGAATGCTAATAATATTTCAAAATGTCCTGAAAAAGGATATTTTGATTTGTTATCGAAATTACTGGTCCAAGCTTCAGTATAATGTAAAACCTAACAGTGGTAAACCACACAACCTTTTCCCCAAAAAAAAAAAAAATATATATATATATATATATATAAAGTTTAAACATTAAAAGTATGTCAACTCAACATTAGTTTTTAACGACCTGTGCTAATCTACTTGTTCCCATCTACATGACTAGTTTCCTATTTACACAAGTTAGTCAGCGGCATGGAAAATACCATAGAAGATCGCCACCATTATCACAAAAAGAACAAACAGAATCAAACAATTCATCATCTTCATCGGACTCGCCCTCTTCTGCATCATCCATTATATCATCATCTGAATCGTCAACTATAAATCTTGAAATTGCAGCAGATTTACTTTCCTGGAAAACCATTCCCTCATTCAAAAGAAAGAAAAAAAAAATTGCAAGAACAGGAATAGAATTGAAGTAGAATGAAAAATCGAGAGAAGCAGGTCCATACAACATCATCATGTAGTTTCCTTTTCTTGGGATTCTTCTTAAGAAACTCCACTAAAAACTGCTCAAAACAACAAATCAAATTACAGGTACTAGAAAATCTCAGGAAAATCTACTCAACGTAGCTAAGGAAAAAACAAAACACTTGTGCCATAATCGAAACAAAAGGTCCATATTTCATAACTACGAACTTGAAGTTCAAAGTAAAGCATGCAATAACACTTACAATTCATTACTTAGAAGGCAAATTACTTGGTTTTTAGCCCATCCATGGTTTAAACATACCATAATCTGTTAGAAAGACGTTCAACTTCTTCTAAGTGATGAGACCGTAAAATGATTTTTTAAAGAAGAAACGCCACATACCTTCGACTTTGTTAATGCATCATTCCTTTTGACAGCTTCACTAATTAAAGAAGTTTGGTCCGCTAGATCGTTCTCAGAAGGCCTAACTTCAAATGAACTGTAAAATTGTGTGTAAATATCACTTTTCAACCAAAAAAAAAAAAAAAAACCGAAAAACAAAACGAAAGGGTGTACATCAAACATGTGCTAAGTATAAACAACACCTGAAATTCTTAGAAATCTGATCCCACAAAGGTTTTCCAGAAGCCTCAGGATTTCGCATCACATAATGCAGACAGTGAACTGTTATCAAGGTTGATCGAATCATGTCCTCAAAGCTCTTCCTGGGCTTCTGAAGCTTGATCCAACTATTCTCCTTCGAAAGCACCGATATCTCAGGCTTCACGTTGGAGAGATCAAACTTCCATGCTATGACCGGCTTATATATTTTCTGAAGCCCATTATCAGCAGACCCATGAAGGAAAACCTGCACACTCTTGTTATCCACTCCCTCATCCTCAATCCATAGAATTGGCAAAGCCGAAAAGGAAACGGGTTCGTTTTCCTGATCTGCAAAATGGTAATTCTCAACGGATAATGGCAAAGCCTCTTCCTCGTCATCAGATGATGCCATATCCTTTCTCCTTAAGCCAAACTCCAAATTCACAAATCAAAGAGAACTTCAATGAGAAATTCCTGTTAAAAAATTATAATAAAAAAAAAAAAAAAACCCCTCAAAAACCTATAAGTACTGTCAAAAGGGTATCCAAATAAACTAAATGCATATTATATGACCCATTTCTAAAAATATGTAAAGATTAACATAAGAAACTAAAAAGGGTAAATTTTGATATTTCATAAATTCGACAAATTTAAAGAAATCATTTCTTTAAGTTGCTTAAAGACATCTAAAGCAAAACTTTCTCGAGGGTCATCAAATTTAATCGGAAACGCATAGATTAAAGACAAAACAAGAAATAACAATAACAACAGACATTCGCAAGTTCAAATTTTTCTCCGTTTTCTACTCAATTTTCTCGGCAACCAAACTGATTATTACAGTGTCAAGTTATCTTCAGAGTAGTCAGTGTTAAAGGAACAAGTAAATTTCTATCCGAATTGCTGATTCAAGAAATTAAAAATAAAATGGTAAAAACAAAATTAAAAGGTTGCTTAGAATCCCAAACGGCTTCCGAGAAAAATTACGAAAATAAACGACGTACCTGAGTGGCTGAGCAAAGAAGAAGAAGAAGAAGATTTTTATTTTTATTTTTTTATTTTTTTATTTTTTTTTACCTATTACAGAGTCGAAGAAGAGAACGGAGAAGAGAAGGGCCACAATGGCGGTCGCTTTTCTTTTGCCGTGAATTTTTTTTTTTTTTTTTTTTAACATAGGTGTGTGCTTTTTTTTTTTTTTTTTTTTTTTTTTTTGGAAATCACAAGTGTACCTGAATTTTTAATTTTGAAAATTTTCACTAAAATTAAAATGTCATTTGCACATTAATCTTTAATACATAACATATACGGTTATTTTTATTTATTTTAATCTATTTTTCAGATGTTTAAATTAAGTTTTATAAAAATTTAAAAAAACCATTTTAATTAACTTTGTTTAATCAATTGAAAAAATACTTTTTATGATCTTAATGGAAAATTTATTTATAAGTGTAAACTCCCATTCAAACAATCAATATATCACGGATTTATAAATTCATGTTGTAAACTGTCAAAATTAAAGATAAAAAATATAAATTACAAATGTATAGCGAGTTCATTTGTGGACAAGAAAAAGAAAACAAAGAAAACAAAAAATATGTATCTTTTTTCTTTTTTTTTTTTGTAAAACTTTAAAAGTATCTTTGAATTTAAAAAAAAAATTGTCTTAATTCCATCCCTACACGTAAGGACAAGAAAAGGAAAACAAAGAAAATAAAATATATATATATATAT